>JAAEAF010013916.1:0-54102 GCA_011037195.1 Triatoma infestans
CCCCCTTCCTTTCCTAAAGCCCATCTGCTCTTCAGGTAATAAACTTCTTGATTCAACCCATTTAGAGATTCTGTTGTAAATATGTGTGTAAAAAGTTTTGTAATTGAGTTGAACATAGCTATGCCTCTATAGTTCATTGGATCCTTGGGATCACCTTTTTTATAAATCAGTTCCATTTTTATAAGAGACCACATTTTAGGAAAATCCTCGCAACTCCAAATACCATTGAAAAGGTCTAACAGAAAGTAAATCCAGTATGAGTTAAGTGTTTTAAAACACTCATTTGGGATAAGATCAAATCCAGTTGCCTTACCACATTTACTGTTATTTATACTGTCTATTAGTTCGTTAAACGTTATTCGGTCGTCCAATTCAGGGTGGTAAAATGTAAAAAAAATTATTTCATTATTATATTTAGGCGGGAGAATGTTTTGGTAAAAAACTTCCCATTCTGTAACCGATATTGGGCATTCAGTGTAATGTTTACCTTCGAATTGTTTCAGTACTGACCGAAATTCAAAAGTGTTATTTATGTTTCTAAGTTTTAATTTAACATTTTCAAAAATACATAGTTAGGATTGTTTTATTACTTGTTTATATGAAGATTTGGCTTGTCTATACAATTTAATTAAATCTTTATTTTTAAATGACGTTTTACAACAGTTTTTATATCATTTAATTACTTTTTTTTTGGACGCATTATACGCATTTATATAAGCATTATACCATGGCTTATCTTTTTTAATTGAGTTATTAGATCTAAATCTTATTGCTTTCAGGACCCCGGATTCATACATTGTTTGTTGAATTATATAACAAAAATAGTTATTTAATAACGATGTTTTTCTTTAGCAATATCAAATAATTCAATTTGTTTTATTTAATCTTCAAGTTATCTTATAGCAATGTACATTTTTTTATTTTTTTTTTCTCACGACTTTTTAGCAACTTTGGAATTATCCAGGAAGGAAATGTTATACATTTAATTAAACAACGATACTACGAAATTTGAAGACTTCGTTTCATACTTCGAAAATTTAAAATATAAATGTACATCATCAATCGACATCTGTGATCGCTCATGAACTCATTTCCAGAACCTTTGCGATCGCTCCCAGCCCACACAATTGCGCAAAACATTCCTGCAACTTATATTCCTGCTTGCTTAGCAAATAGATTTAAGTTATATTCAATAAGCAATCACTTTAAAATCTATTATCAATGAAATAAATAATAAATTAAAATAAAACAGTAATCAACAATAACAGTAAAGAAACACAATTATACAACATTTACATAGGATGACTAATGAATTTAAATCGACGAAAATAAGAATTAAAAATTTTAATAAAATATAAAAATAAAACATTAGAACTTATCACCATATGATTTAAACTTAAACTTTATTTACAAACATTAGACAAACATCCTTACGGATGAAATATAAAACAAACATTAAGCAAACATCCTTAAAGAAGGAATTCGAATTCGACAATCAATTCGAATCATTGCACCTTGATTCGAAGTAGGTAAATTTCTTACAAAAAGTTTTTTGACCTATGTAGTGCTGCGTCTTCAGTAATTATTTTGAATTTGCACCCGTAAATTATATAGCGATAATGTTTGCAACCAAAGAGAATAGCTAACATTTCTCTCTTTGTTGTACAAAATTGGATTCAGTGACTGTAAGTACTCGAGAAGAAAAAGCTATGGACGCTCTTCACCATTTATTTGTTGGTTCAAAATTGCTGCGATGTCGATGATGCTTGCATCCGTCGTTAAAATAAATTCATAATCGTAACTGGGCTATGCCAGAATAGGTGGTGAAATTAATTTTTATTTCAGAATATGAAATGCCGATGTACATTGGGGAGACCATACAAACTTAAATTTAATATTTGACTTGGTTAAATCAGTTAAAGGCTTCGCTATTTTCGTAAAATTATGTATGAATTTGCGGTAACAACCTACAAATCCCAGAAGCGCATCTTTTAATTTTCGGAACTAGATAGTTTTTGATTGCCTTTAATTTTTAGAGATCTGAAGAAATGCCTTTTTTGATTAATGTATAGCCTAAATATTTGCATTCTTCTTTGAAAAAGGTGCATTTATTTATTTAATATTTATACAAAGATTACCTGTTGTAATTTAGGTAGATTTTTTTGTGTGGATGATAAATGTTCAGTGAATGCCTTACCGTGGAAAATTAATATGTCATCGATGAATGTGTGACATATATCACCCGTATAACCCGATAAGATTTTATCCATTAGACGCTGCAAGGACCCGCTATCTTCTTTAAACCGAATTGAAGAATGAGGAATTTGTTTGTGCCAAATTGTGTAATGAATGTAGTTTTGTCTTGTGATGATTTGTCAAGTCTTACGGAATGAAATGCGTTTGATATGTCGAGGGTCGTGAACTATGTTGTGTTGTGTTATGTGGATAAAATGAATTGGATGTCTGGAAGAGGATAAATTTCAGATGTGGTGATTGCATTTACTTTACTCAAATCAACCACGTACTTGAACTGTTTTCGCAACTGGGTTATGTCGTTTGGATCACTTTTGTCTGATCCACAGACTTCTTTTTAACAAGAATTACAGGATGAGCCCAGTTACTAGTACTCGATTCGATTATTCCTCTATCCAGAATCCTTATGAGAGCTTTTAGTATGGTGGCTTCTTAATGTGAAAGTTTGTAAGGTCTAAAGTGTACGGTGGATGATTTATGTGTCTATGTGGTGTGTTATATCTGTAAATTTTGTTTTGTAGCCTTTATCATGTGTAAATGTGGCATAAAATGGAGAGAATGTTTCAACTATTTTTCCTGATTGTTGTGGAGAGAGACAGGTAAGTTTTTGGGTAATTGTAGTTGAAAAGCGTGTATTTGTGTTTTTCCTTTATGTGGCAGTTATTGGATGGAATTTATAGTGTGTTTGTGTGATGAATTGTGTCTCAGGGTTGTACTGAATGTGGGTGATTGGAAAATGTTTTGTGATGGAGATTTCATGTTGTGTAGTGTTTATTAATGTAAACATATTTGCACAAGCATTATTGTGTACATTTGTCAGTGTGTGTGGTAGGTAAGTGAAGGGAGACTGTCATGTTGTGTTAGAAGTATGGAGCAGTTTGGAATTTTTGTGTGAAGTGTGTATGTCTTAACTGTGTGTGTGCTTGCGGGAATTACGATTTTATGTCGAGTTGATAATATTTTGGGGAGAGTTGTGTCTTGAATGATATTTTTGAAATTGATTATTGCTCCAAATTTAGTAAGTAGATCTCTCCCAATGATAATTTAAAATTCATTTTTTCAATTGGGAGACTGAATTTATCCGTACTTTGGATTTTAAAATGCGGATTTTAATTTATCCGCATTTTCACTTAGGGATAAATGAATGGTTTCTAGGCCATAATTTAGAATGATTTGATTCGTTATAGATTCATTTTGTGGGCCTCGATTTTACCTGGCTGGCGCATCAATAAGTGAATGAGAGGCGCTGTGTCGATTAACGCCTTTACCTTTTTGTTGTTTACTGTCAGTATAAATAATAAATTATTTGAGTCGTGGAATGCCGGGATCAATACAGTTTTAGCTGTTTGTTGTGAAAGCGGCTGAACGCTTTATCGTTTTTTGAATTAAGCCAACCCAACCCAACCCAATTAAACCAACTTAGCCGTGTGCCCTCGCTTTTCACATATTTGGCATGTTGGCGTAAACCAGCGGTTTCAGGTATTTCTACCATTAGTGTTAAATTTATTATATATTAGTACTATTTTTTTAAATTTAAGGCGCGTCAACATCTATTGTCGTTGGTCCCCGAGACTTCTCAGTGCACTGCCGGCCTCCGGTCAGTGTTCTTTCGTTACAGACACACTGTCCATCCCCGGACAGTGAGCTGTAGAGGCTCCTAGGAAGAAAAAAATCTAAGGGCAGCACAGCTGACTCGAACCTGGGTCCTCCACGTGGGAGTCCAGAGCGCTAAACATTTAGCTATTCGATTCCCTACCCTTAAGTTATTTTGTATTATTTCTTTTCAATCTATATATATATTAACTATTTATAATATAACTATTTTTTAACTTATATTTTAATTAACTCTTACACGGATTTGAATTAATTCTTTTGCCATAATTTGGTATATTTCACTGAATCTACAGTCAACGTCCTCAGTAGTTATGTAACAGCTTCCTGAATATAGCACCTAAACCAGTAACTTTTGGCGACGTGACTCCATAACTGTGGGTTTCCTTTGGACGATATCAGTATTCATGGCTTCCTAAGTGCTCTGAGTTACTTCCAATGACTGAACCATTTTGCGGCGCGCGGCTCAGCATAAAATTTTAGGCTCGCTGGCGATTGATGCTCGTTTAGTTGGATATCCAGGGACGTAAGAACAATCTCGAACGCGAACAACTTCACTCCCGAAGAAAAATTGCAGTTAACACAAGTGAGTAAAATTTGGAATTTAAAGAAAATTTATTATTTGTATTAGCAGCAGTAAAAGGAAGTTGTATTTTACACCAGATATTTTGTGAAAGAAAACATGATGCTAATTAATAACGTTGCCATTTTAATGAAACCTTTAAGAATTAATAGGTATCCCATCATCATGAGCGCTACAAGCGAACCTTTTGTAGTTAAAACTATTGTGATGAATCTTCCACGACACAAGTGCGACTGAACTCATTTGCAATAATATGGCCACTGAATACGACTACCAAAACGTTAATTACCAAGGTATCAGTTACAGCAGCTACAGTCCTGTTTCTCACGCTACTCAGATAGTAAAGCTGACTCAACAGAATAACTGTATAAATCTTCTCATTTTTGTAATATCCCTCTCTTACTATCCGAGCTGTTACCATGTACGTTACTTTTCTGTAAAATACATTTTTTTTTTTTAAATATTCAGTGCTTCCAATTAACATAACTGGCGCCCGCGAACAAGGACTCGAAAAGTTTTTAAATTGCACTCTTGTGAACATTCCCAAATTTGGGAACTTTGAGAAAAACTCTTCAATAACGTTAATCAGGAAACACTGGTCATTTGCCCCGAAACAGAAAGCAGCAAAGAAGAGGAAGACAACGGAAAACTCAAGATCATCCTCCTGTGAGTAATTCTTTGGTATCTCATATTTGTTCTTTCTAAATCAATTTCTAATTTTTCAATCCTTCCAAAATGCCGAATGGCCACGTAATTTCCAAACACATTTCCGTAGAAATCCTTAAATATATACCCCGCTATTAAACCGCATAATTATATTTCTACCCTAGAAGATATTTATGCAATATATTGTGATAAAACTATAAAGAAAGAGATAGTAATCATTGGTTGTTATTCAGAGCTACAATGAGTCACCTTGATGGACTCGCAGAAGCCGTAGTTCTTGACATATTCTAATGTTTTTCCAACTAAACTAGCTACTGCAACTAGTTTTAAGTGGGTTCGTATAGATAAAATACTCTAAACTTCAATAAAGAAAACACCAATTTATTGCTATACACAATAAATTACTAAATACAACGCTTAATAATAGTTTTACACTTTAAACCACAAAAGTTCACTTTGTTCACTTTTGTACACTTTTCACAAACTTGTAACTTCGTTTGTAACTGAAAAACTCTCTCAACTCTCTGTGGTCCCTCTATTTATACCAGTAGAGAACATTCCAGACTTCTCTCGACTATTCCAGTCAAAACTAGGGCGCCGCCAGCGCTTCCTACGGCCACTAAGAGAACCTTAGGTACCTGTCTTCTCTCCTAGATGGCACCACTTGCTGCGTTACACTGCTCCCCTCTTAGATCTGTTCGCCCCGAACAGAAACATCGCTGGTGACGTAAGGCGGTAACCGGTCCAGATGTACGACTTTCATTTTGGATCTGGGCGTCCGTTGGATTTGGTACACCAGGTCGTTGAGCCTTGTTATGATCTTGTATAGTCCTTCCCAATCGTTTGTGAGTTTTGGGGACCTTCCCTTCTTCCGTACCGGATTATAAAGCCATACCTTCTCGCCTTCCCGGAAGGTCCTTCCGCTGACCTGTAGATCGTACCGCGTTTTCATCCGGTCACTTTCTAACACCATCTTGTCGCGCACCTTTCCATGGATGGTCCTCAATCTGCGGCGAAGCTCTTCTGCGTAGTTGTCCACGTCCCTTTCCTCCTCTTCTGGACTGCCAAATAACAGGTCACTGGGTAGCCGAAGTTCTCTTCCAAGCACAACGCTGGCAGGTGTGCGGCCCGTGGTCTCGTGGACAGCCGAGCGGTACGCCATCATTATTAGAGGTATATGTTCGTCCCAGTCGTCCTGGCGTTCATTCACCAAAATCCTTAAATGGCTTCCTAGAGTCTTGATAAATCGCTCCACCATGCCGTCAGACTGAGGGTGAAGCGACGTTGTCCTCGTCTTCCTGATGCCAAGAATCTTGCAGACCACCTTGAACACCTGTGACTCAAAGTTTCTCCCTTGATCGGAATGTAATTCCAGTGGAATCCCGAAACAGCTGAACAGGTTATTTACTAGAGCTTCGGCCACAGCTGATGCGTCCTGAGTTGGCAAAGCATACGCCTCCGTCCTCTTGCTGAAGTAGTCCGCTGCACTAGTACATAGCGATTTCCCCTTTTAGATTTTGGGAAGGGGCCGGCTATATCGATAGCTATTCTTTCAACGGTGCTCTAACATTGTACTGCCTTATACCGCCAAGGGTTCTACATCTGGGTCCTTTGCTCGCTACACATTCCGTGCATCGCCGGCACCAATCTTCAACATCCTGGTGGTAGCCTACCCAATAGAACCGCTGCCTCAACTTTTCCAATGTCTTCCTTACTCCGAAATGGCCGCCAGTAATGCCTCCGTGCACTTCCGCTAACACTTCTTCCCTCTTCGATGCAGGTAGGATTACCTGATTCCTTCTGTCTTTGCCATCTGCGCTTTCCCAAATCCGTAGCAATATGCCATCTTTAGCGGTAAGCGAATCCCATTGCGCGCAGTAGCATTTCACATCCCGACTGCTAGGTGCAGTGTCTTTCCAGTCCGGTCTTGACCCACATTCTTTAAACTTGAGCACTGGTCCGATGTCTTCATCTTTAAGTTGTTCGTCTAAATTTTTTCTGACAATTTAGACGAACACCTAAAACAACTGAAATCAGTATTCGACAAACTTAGACAACACAACTTAAAGATACAACTCGACAAAACGGAATTTTTCAAACGAGAGCTTTTATATTTGGGTCACCTTATCTCCGAGGATGGAATCCGTCCAAATCCTTTGAAATTGGAAGCGATTAAGAACTTTCCCGTACCCAAGACGACAAAACAGATTAAACAATTTCTAGGGCTCACCGGTTACTATAGAAAAATGATAAAAGACTACGCCAAAATTAGTAAACCTCTTACTTCTGCACTTACAAAAAATGCTAAAATAAACCCAGGAAACAAAGAGTACAAGCACGCCTTTGAACAACTCAAACTCCTACTATAGAACAATCCAATACTTAAACACCCAGACTTCACAAAACAATCCATACTAACTACAGACGCTTCTAACTACGCCATTGGATCGGTATTGTCACAAATAAATACGGTAGAGACTATCCTATGCATCCAGAATTCTTAAGAGACATGAATTAAATCTATCAACTATTGAAAAAGAACTACTAGCATAGTTTGGGCCTGTAAACACTTCCGTCCTTATCTTAACGGCAGGAAATTCATAATCCAGACTGATCATATACCTCTACAGTGGCTAAATAACATAAAGGAACCTAATTCTAAGTTATACGATGGAAACTCTTGTTAGAAGAGTTCGATTTTGACATTAAATAAGTTCAAGGAAAAACAAATAACGTTGCAGACGCACTCTCTAGAATAACAGACCACCCAATGAACAGAAACATCTAGACTCTAGATGAATTAGCACAAGAAACCTAGACGACTTTTTTAGAGAATATGGAAACGGAACCAGTAAGACGAAAACGCAAGTCTGATAACCATCCATTCCCAAGATAGTTCCAACGAACAAATCACCACAATGGATGACGACAGAATTCTTAACATAGAACAAGAACAGCTTATCCTAGAACGTGGTACTAAAGACCCTACTTCTCTTAAAATTTTCGGAAAGACAAGATTTAACACTCTACATACAAAACTCCTCGGACATTCCAAATATGAAATTATTATGTACTGAATATCAAAACCTAAAACTACCTATGGAATACTATGCTCAAAAGAAGGTCCTTTAAATGAAGAGTATGAATCAATCTTCAATAATTTTAAAAATATAATAATCAATAATTTCAACACCATAAGGTTAAAAAGGCACAAAAAACTTAACTTGGATATCACAGATCCAGACGAGCAAAAAGAGATCATCTCTAACTATCACGTTGGCAAAACCTATCATCGTGGTATTAATGAAAGCTACAACCATCTTCGCAGGAGATATTATTGGCCTTCTATGCTAAGAGACGCGACTGATTACATAAATAAATGCCCAATTTGCTTGAAAACAAAATACGAGAGGAAACCTGTTCAAACAGACTACAAAATTACACCGACTCCAGAAAGACCATTTGAGAAACTACAACTGGACACCTTCCAATACGACAAACGTAAATTCCTTACAATAATAGACTGCTTTTCCAAAAAACTCATGGCGTACCCACTAACAAGCCTCAATCAGTTACAAATACAATCTTGCCTAAATGACTACTTTTCATTATTTCCTACCCCAAAAACAATACAAATGGACAATGGACGGGAATTCGATAATGAAGGATTAAGAAATTTCCTTAAATTATATGACATCAAACCCTACTATATCACCCCTGGGCATCCTGATTCACAAGGTCTGCTAGAAAGAGCGCATTCTACATTGATTGAACTTTTGAACACTATACAATTAGAAACCAAAAGTAACAAAACCGAGGACAATATGAAATTAGCCCTCATAGCTTTCAATAACACCCTGAACACTAGTTTAAAGTTAACTCCCATGGAAATTACTTTCGGAGTATCTAAAAATCCTTATACTAATGAATTGACAGAAACACTAATAACCGAGGAACGAACAAATTATTATTTGGAGAAACTAAAATTAATAGATAGACTTGTCAAAAACAGAATAGAAACAGAAAAGCAGAAACGAACAGAGAAACTAAATACGGGACGTGAAAAAGACATTGAAGTACCAGACGAGACCTATCTAAAAACCACCTTTCACAAGAAAAACAAACCAAAATATTTCAAGGTAATTTACGATAAAAGTAAGAAATTAGCCACAAATCCTAAAATGAACTCAAAACACCCTTTCAAAATTCACCCCAACCGCATCAAGCGACCTAGGAAGGTAATTAAACCTAAGGATTCACATGTTTCAGGACAAGATGCTCCTTCAACTACTGCTCCTGGTCCGAGTGGCCTCTTACAAGACGATTAACTTAAGCTCAACATACGGTATTACTCCAGTACGAATCCAAGATTCCTTTGTGATCAACCGAACCTACACATACATGCACAGTTAAGACAAATGAATATCATCTAGAACATAATATTGAGAAACAACTGACGGTCAACAAAAGACTAATAGAAGAATTCAATAAAGATGTCAAAATTATACATTCAAATAACCTAAAACTAACTAACTACTTCAAACGACTGACCAATGAATCTAACGCCTTAGAATTGAATCAACAATTCTCACTTCTATTTAGCACGATCACGTTAATGTATAACAAAGTAAATGATTTAGATACTAGCCTAGAGTTCTGCAAATTAAGTATCTTACACTCGAGTATTTTAACATATAAAGAATTAGATATTTTAAGTAAAAATTCTAAAGTGAATTTAATTTCTAGCAATCCAAAAATATTATGGCAGCTGGGTAAAGTATATTGTTCCCTTCATGATGATTATATCTCTTATTCATACAATTTCCTTTGCAATCCCCAACTTTTTCCTCCTGTCCTATCCAGTATACAAGGAAAATGAAATTATCACCATACATGCGTATCCTTCCCTTGTTTTGAGAGACAATGAGATACTCACAGGTAATTGCATCCTTATTAACGAAAACTATTATTGCAGAAATGCAACAGTAATTGTGAACAAGTGTATTAATCAGTTACTAGAAGACCGAGACTTAAATGACTGTAAATTACTAGTTATACACAATGTGGAGCCATTCATTAAATATATTCCTGTTATCAATCAATACTTAATGTTCAATATCACTCAATCTATAATTGATGTTAAGAACAAAAGTATCACTGTTTATCCAAAATTAACTCAGATATTATTTCTCAACAGCTTAGAATATTTACGGAATTACAGTAAACCTTATGTATATTGGGAAAGTATTCCAATACTTCCTTCGGAAATACCAAAATACAAATCTTATTCAAATTTTACGTTCGACAGATACATGAAGCAAATATAAATGTTCACCCTTTAGAAGCAATAGAGGAACTTCCCCTTGAAGACCACAAACGGATATATCATTTCCGAGATTATAATCATTTTGGCCATTGGCATGTGGTTTCAAAATAAATGTTTTTGTGTAAAAAGTTGCAAGGTTGCAGATACAGCAGAGCAGACTCCCAGCCCAACTCAAGATTCTACTTCTGCCCATCATCGCTTCCCCGGGTTACCTGTCTGAATGCTGAGGACAGCCTCAATCTAGCGGAAGGAGGAATTACAGCAACTACAGTCCTGTTTCTCACGCTACTCAGATAGAAAAGCCAACTCAACAGAATAACTTTAAAACCTCTCATTTTTGTAATATCCCTCTCTTACTATCCGAGCAGTTAACATGTACGTTATTTTTCTGTAAAATAATTTTTTTTTTTTTTTTTTTTAATATTCATTGCTTCCAATTAATATAACTGGTGAGAGATTTTACACAAATTAAAAATATTTAATTTTTGTTTAGGTAATAATAAAAATTCATAATGTTTGTTTTTTTAATAAAATTGTTTATTAAACTTGGCTGATAGAAATAAGAACGTATAGGAGATCAGGTGCGAGGGGGCATCGAAATATTGATTACCTAAGAGTCCCCTCTGAATTATCTGGCATTGAAGTGCCTATTAATTAATTAATTCTAAATTCTGCATGTTTTGTGACCCCTGTTTCATGTTTGATTATTAAAGGAAAACTGGGAACTTACATTTTATTCAGTTATGCTTGTACTCAGCTTCTTGCTTTGAGAAGCCATGCTCTACAGGGGTCTAAATTTCAATTAATTATATCTGCGACCACAGTATAGCGCCACAAGTGACAGTAGCGATATTCACAATACTTAGGTTATGTGTATTTTGATCGCAACTATATTGCCAGAAAAGCTAGTATTAGGTGGTATTTCACGTGCAAAGAAAGTAAATTTAGATTTTTTTTAGCAAGGGCACAACTAATTTATGCGTGACGATCAGCAACTTGTGGCAGGCCACAATTTAGTTCAGTTTTTGATATGTGAGTTCAAGTATTTCCTAACTCCAGCCTTTAACTCTTAAAACAGCCTGCAGTAAAATCCCTTACTTACCCAGTTATTAATTTCCCATATTTCTTACATAAGATGTAAGATAACCAGAACTAATGAGAGCATAAAGAGGTATTTTACTTTATCTAAGGGAAGCTGAACTACCGTGAGTTTGCTCTACAATAAAGATGACAATCCCTAAATACCAGGTATCGCCAGTAATTATTTACTTACTATGATATTTAAACTTGTAGTAAGTTCATTTAATTAGTTACAGTGTGCACAGTAAATTTTTTAGGAAGGGTGATAGTTGGGAGAGCCATGTCTGTCCAGAATAACTATCTCATTTCTTTTTTCCTTATAGTATACTTAATTAATTACAATTTGCATAGAAAAGTGTTGAAATGTAGGAAGGGTAGTAGTAGGAGAGGTCTCAGCTCTGATAAACAGATAGATAGGAAAATATTTTTAATTTAAGAAGTATACAAAAAAAAGCAAAAATACATGATACTGACATTGCTAAGAGACGTTGTTAGGAATATGTATAATTTACATCTTAAGACCTCAGTTCCGTATTTAATTAATAAAATAAAATGCAACACTTACAAACAATTCTAACAAAAAGAGTTTTTTTTTTTTAAGAACAAAAACAAAAAATTAAAATATGTTAAACCAAAACTTAAAAAGGTATAAGAACAAATGGGAAATATATAAATATAACAGGATATATAAATGGAAATTGAGCTCTTTTTAAAAAAATAAAATTACAACTTATACTATTAATAAATACCAAATTTAAAATTTTTACTAAATTTTCTCCCCATAATATTGTGAGAAAAAGCAAAAATAACACTAATATTTCAGCAAAAATAAAATAAAATGTATCAAAAAATAAAAATGCAATCGGGACAAAGAAAAACGCCAGACAGTGTATTACTGCCTTATTAAAAATTAAAATTCTCCACCAAAAATTGTCTATAACTTAGGCATCTTAGTAAATTTGACCAATTAGCTCCATTAAAAAAATCTTAACATTTCCGCCACTGACAACAATTCTTTACATAGCAAGGATTTTCTGATATTACAAAATACTAAACATCGACCAGGAAAATGGAAAGTACTTACATCCTCATGCAGGTTACACATAGAGCAAATGTAGATTTTATCTTTGATATAGGGCTTGTAGTTTAGACTTAACAATTATCCTCTAATCTTCATAATTAGGACTACATCATAGGAGTCATTCCACTTTTGACAGAGTCCACATCTAGCGCGAGCTGGTAGTACGCTATGTGATAGGCCCCGTTAATCTAAATTCAGACCCACAATAGGCAAATAAACGCTGCTCCAACTGTATTAAATGAGCCTTTCCAGAATCCAGAGATTCAAGACTGAAATTTAAAGTGCAACCCACTTTATCTGCCCAAGATTGCCACTCTTGAAGCAAGAGATTTTCTTTCAGATAAGCTCCTCACAAAGATGTGTTCTCGTAAGATGGGGATCTTGCTGGTCTTGAGTTTTAAGAATGTAATTATAGTGAATTCGGAAAGTAAATAAATGCAGAGGTAGACATTTAGACTCAATATATAGCATGTAATTGGGCGTATTTCTAGGAAGATTAAATATTTTTTTAATAAAAGATCTTTGCACTTTTTCTATCTGCTCAACATATTTGTTACCCCAGAACTGAGTAGCGTATGAGAGGACGGAACATGTCACGGCTCTAAAAATCTGAAATTTTGCTGAAAGCGGAACCTGCGAGTCAGCGATGAGAGCAGACTAGATGCAGTTCACACCAATTAGAGCTTGCCGGGCGCTATTATTCCATTGGGAACTAAAATTTAATGAGGGGGATAGGTCTCAGCTATGTTTGTCCAGAATAACTCAGTTTTACCTTGGTAAATACGATAATCAAATGTAATCCGAAGTGTTTTCGAAAAAATTGTCTCATTGTTATTCAAAGAATCGGGTTCCTCCTAAGAGAGTAGTAGATGATTGGGGGTAAGAGAAAAGGCCCATTGTCCATCCCGTATTCATTTCATATCAGCCTGTTCCATTAAAAGCCAAAGCTAGGATTCAGAGAGAGTGAGAGAGAAATAGTAATGCCTAAATTTTATTAACCATAATGAGCATAATGTTCCCACTCACAGAAAGCTGGAATGGTATCTTCTCTCAACATTTATTACAATATGAATCTTTCAAGTGAACCATATTGAGGCATATGCCTAAGAAGGCATATGCCCTACAACCATGGTTCTTTAACTGTACTTTTGCTCTACCAAAGAGATATATTTTGCGGCACAAAAGTAGATCCTCTAAGAATCTTGCCCCTAATTACACCTGCATGTTCAATGGAATTGCACATGCATGTGTAAATGAAAAGTCGCTTGACAGAAAGTATAAATGCATAAATATTCATATGATTTCTTTTATTTTTTTAAATTAAGATGCATCTTCTTCTGAGGTTATAGGTGCCCGGAGCCTTATCAGTTCACTGCCGGCGTGTAGGCAGTGTTCTCTTTCGTTACAGACAGGTTGCTGGCTCAAACCGGGACCTCCTCGTTAGAAGTTCAGGCAAGCTATAGCTTGCCTATCTAATTGATGCAATCCTAATCATGTTGAGACTTACTTTATCAGTCACTTAGTGCTATTCGATAATAACAAATTTGTTTTGTCAGTTTGAAACAGCCCCTACTTTTTTCGAACATGGTTTGGTGAAACTGTTGAGCCTCGCTAACTTCGGATTAAATCGTACTTGGGCAAAAATTATGCAAAAACCTTACATTCCTTTAGACTCCAAGTATATTATTTTACGCTACCTCACGTACTATTTTGTGTAATGTTGCTTAGGTATGGGGTTATAAAAGATATGAATGTGCAGAACGGCGAGGTGGATTTTTACTAAAAATTATTTCTCCTTCCAACTAATACTGCTAATTACATAATAGATTTAAAAATAGAAATGAATAGTATTTATACAATGTATTTATGAATGTAATATTTATGAATATAAATAAATGAATAGTATTTATACATGATTGTATTTATACATTAAAATTACAATGTTATTATATATTTAATATTATATTTATATATATAATTCTATTTCATATATTTATATTTAGGTAAATGTAGATTCTCTAAACATATTAGAACTGTAGATTCCCTAAAATTATTGCTCAAGATGTTATAATTAGAAATATATTTGGTATAAACATTTGAAAAATTTATATACCAAATATAATACACAGTTAGAAGAAGAACTTCATGATAAATCTGTAGAGGTCTGACAGCCAAATATAAATAATTTAATAAATAAATTAGAGGCTGATGAAAAATTAAGGGCAGAATCCAAGGCTAGGGAAGGAGAATTTCATAAAATTTATTCATAATTAAATTTGTAGACTCTTTTTCAAATAGATCGTTTAATGATATAAAATTAATAATAAAGGCTAGGAGTGAAGTTTTTAATTGAATTACAGACCTTTTAAACCTGATAGTTCCCAGAATGCTCATTATGTAATTTAAAACAAGTAGAGGACATAGTTCATTTTCTTTCCGTTGCCGTTTCTTATCCTGTTATAGAAAAAAATATTTTGATAAAAGCTCCTTGACTATTGATGAAGTTTGTAAATGTTTAAATGGCCATAATTGGATTAATTTATGTCATTACCTAAAAGAGGCCCTAAGTTACAGATTGTCCCTTGTTAAAGGATTCAATTTTGAATAAAAATATTGTTCACAATTTATAATTTAGTCTTACAAGTTGTTTTATTTACGTGTCATATATACTGCGCTGTGTCTTAGTGTCTAAATCCATTGAAGATGTTATTTTCATTTTATTATTATTATTTTGGTTACTTTTTTTATTGGTAATATGGTCTTAATCACATAGTTTTATTATTACTCCTATATTTTTTATAAATGATTTCATTTTATAGATTTGTATAAAATTAAAGAAATAGATAAACAAATAATAATAGAAAGATTAAACAAAGATATGTAAAATAAAAATATGAGCATTGTCTTAAACAATAAAAAAAATTAAATAGCAACCCTGCAGGCGGAGTATCCATCCATATAAGTGAATTTGTTTATTTGAATTTTATCAAAATTGTAATATTCTTTTCTTAAATAAACACTATATTGTATTGTACTGTATTGGTTGGTGAAACTTTTGTTCCAGCTTGGAATATAACAAAACGTATTAGCTACTTAATTAAATACATTACAGCTACTGGATAGCGCTTCTCTCTATATAGAGCTAATACACGATTTCCGAGGATTAATTGGCATAACTTCAGGGTTGGATTGCTTGGATCAAATTAACAAAGAAATAGCTCCCTAAATTAATGAAAACAAGTTGCTCAAGCTGAGAGGCAAACTTTTATACTCCAACTTCAAACCGTGAATGGAAGGACTCGTTACTGGAAAAGTGTTAATTCTGCAACCTTTTCAAACAGGAAGATTTGTATCATATCCTTGCAGAATGACCCTCTTCTGTATAATCTTTAATAAATGTGCTTTCTCGAGAGCTGAGATAGTTTCTTTGTGGCTAAGAACATCCTCGCCTGCCATGCCTGGAAGGTTAGCTACAGTTAGATATCTCTATTTCTGATGTTTTCTTTTTAATTTAAAGTGCATCAACTTCTGTGGGCATTGGCATACTCAGTGCCTGGGGCCTCTGGACAATGTTCTTTGGTTACAGTCAACACCGCTTACTGGACAGTAAATTTTAGAGGCTCTTAGGAAGTTAAATCTAGTGTTGCATTGGACTACAAACCATTTCTAATTACTATTTATTTATTTTTTGTACATTTTTTTCTCATTTTTTTCTCATTTTTTTCTTCTTATTATATATACACACACACTACGTATGCTTTCAATTTTTAAGAATATTAAAGATGATCTCTTTCATATTGTTTATTTAATTATTACTTTATTTGAGCTTGGTTAATCTATATCTAATCTAATCTGGGAACTCGGGGCCTCCTAGGAGGTTCAGCACTTAGAGCTCAGCTGGGCCCATTGTGCATCCCGAATAGGCACCTCACATCAGCCCTGTCATTAAAAAACGCCAGGGCTGAGGCAAGTGAAATTTCTGATCCCTCCTTCGGCTCCAAATTGTGGACGCCAAATTTCAGAAATCGGCTGCGAGTATGGTGCACGCACTCTCCAAGAAGGTGAAACGGTGTCTCATCGTTTCACGCAGAAACGAGATGTCGTACAAACATCTCATTGTACGAGATGCCGCAGAAAGGCTCCGACCAATGGGCGTTCGTGAGGCGCCCTCCTTCGCCAGTCTGTCGGCTCTTCGTTGCCTTGAATGCCTTTATGTCCCGGCACCCAACCAAGCCGAAGGCTGCCGTGGTTTGCCAGAGATTCGCTGTTCGCAGCATTCTTTCATTATCCTCGACCTGATGCAGTTCGCCTCAAAAATCTTTAGTGCGGCCTGGTTTCTTGATTCTTCTGAGATACTGGGCGCGACTTAGGATGGCGAAAGTTTCAGCCTGAAAGACCGTTGGGTTGCTACCAAGAGATAGGGCGATGTCGATGCCAGCGCGCCTAATATGCACGCCAGCTCCGACACCGGCACAGGCCTGAGCCATCTGTGTATACTACAATTTCATTTTTACTCGTGTTTAAGCCAGTGTGGTCGTTAGCGCCCACATGTGAAGTTCCCTGAATTTTGATTCGAAGAGATACAACGGTTTCATTAGATCTGCTCCCATACATAACTGTGGGATTTTCTCTAATTCCCCGAATATTTATGTCCGTGTTGCAGGTAATGAATGCTGGTCATCCTATAGGTGTTCTTAGCGCCTCCGTCCCCCGCAATCTAGTGCAGCGGCGGAAGTCCCAGGAGGATCCCCAAGGCCGCCGTGGGAGTGGAGCTCATGGTACTCGTATTCCCAAACACGCGAGCCTTTGGACCTTAGCCAGCAGTTAACCTATATTGTTATGTTTTTTTTTTTTTTTTTTTTTTTTTTTTTTTTTTTTTTTTATTTAAGGCGTCTCAACATCTGAGGTCATTTGCGCCCGGAGCCTTTCAGTGCACTGCCGGCCTCCGGACAGTGTTCTCTCGCTACAGACAACACTGTCCATCACCGGACAGTGAGCTGTAGGGGCTCCTAGGAAGAGAAAATCTAAGGGCAGCACAGTAGACTCGAACCCGGGTCCTCCGCGTGGGAGTCCAGTACGCTAACCACTTAGCAATGCCCTTCCGTCAACGACGTTTTTTTAAACTTCCTACAACTAAAACCATACTAAAATACCAATACTACCATACTAAAATTGTTATGTTATTAATTTTTAAGATGCCGTACATCTTTCATCCTTTGTAGTGTATAGCTGCTGGCAGACGGTGTTCCATTGCTATGTATCTGTTGTATGTTAAGTCTGTTCTTCAGAAAATGATTATATATAAAAAAAGTCCTCAGAATATGACCGGAAAAGCTTCCTTATCATGTTAAACACGAAAGTGTCTTAAAATCAAAGTTTTTCTCCACTTTTTTACATTTTTCTCAAAAACAGTTAACTTTATCGAAAAATATATTGAAATAAATGTATGGGAGAGAATAAAACTTAATGGCACCAAAATCTTAAGTGGTTCTACATATATATCTACCTACTCTGTAGCGCTACTCTCGGCTGCCTTCACTATTTGTTGCCATTCCGACCTACTCCGGGCTTTTCTTCTCCGATTTCCTTTACAATGCCCTTAGTCCCATCTATCCACCTTTGACTTGGGTGTCCTCTTCTACGCTTCCTTTCTGGTTTACCCTCTGAGAGTTTTTTTGGGATTCTATGATCAGGCATTCTCACGACATGTCTCACACTCCTCATCTGGTTCTTCTTAATGAATGAAACCAGATCTGGCTCGTGAAACAGTTCTCGAAATTCTTTGTTTTTTTTTTTTTATTCTTCTCACTTCTTTTTCATAGACATGCCCATTATATTTATGAGTATGTTCTTTCGCTAACATCGAGCAATTGCTCTCTAGCGTCATCAGCGTCGTGTTTTATATATATAAAAACATATAAATATGTATATCCGGTATATATATAAGATGTATAACTTGAATTATCGATAGGAAATGAAGCAGGATACTTAGTGTTTTTGACAAAAAAGAAAATGGAAATAACAATAGATAATTATATAATTCCTTAGAATATAACTTTTATAACAATCTCCTTTATTCCAGAACAAAAATACGTATATCCATAGTCCCTAATGTTGAACTTTATATTTCAGATTTGCAGATTGGTTGAACTTTATTTGTGAGTGCCGGATGTGTGAAATATAATGATTAAAGCATTGCATTCTCAGGATATGAAAGCCTCTAAGACAGAAATGTGTCGGAACCATCAAGCAAGAAGAGATGGTTGATCCTGCGGCAACATTTAGTGGAGAGGTGCAGTATAAATTTAGTAATTGTAATTATAATTTAACAATAGCAGCACATTTGAAAGTACATATGCATACACAACTAGTTTACTAACCATATAAGTATATTGAATGTGATTATATATATATATAACATCTTCAAAAATAAAAGTACATATGTGTGTACATTCATACTAGTAGAAGTTTATTGCGTTGTCAACATGGCAAGAACGCTTGCTTTCACATTCACGTGAAAAGGCAGTACATATCTGTTGTTAATCATTAGAGCTGTAAAATTTATAGTATGCAATCCTAAACGGGCATGGAAGTGTATAGCTTGTTATTATAGTTCAGAAGTACAAATTCATATATCATCACATCCATAGAAATTTGATTGTATTGTATGCCACACACTCTAGTTTGACAACAAAAAAGTAAAGTCAAGTAAAAAACTAATTGATACGTGATTGGCAATCATATAACAACATGTTAATCACTCAGTTAATGATTAATAATAATAATTTAATTTTCGCTTAATCTATAGTTGATCTTGTTACTCTATGAAAATTTTTAACATTTCTTTGTTAGTAATAGCCAGGAAATATAGAAGTGTTGAATCACTATCCTCATCATCGTCACTTCTGTGTCTTAAAGAAAATTATTTACATTTTTATGCAATACGAAAGCAATCTTTCATTAAAATTATAGGCAATAATTTGGTTCCGTAGCTGGTATGACATTCGTATTGAGATCAATATTATGTAAATTCTCTGTGTATGTTTCTGTGTACATTGCGGAGTCTTGCAAAAGAGGCAATCTATGTAATGTTTGAATGTTGTTTTACAACACACGCTAAATTTACTCAAAACTGACAGTATTATCGATCTGTGGTTGCGATAGTGCCATAAAAAAAAATGGTGTAACTAAACAAACTAGCAAATTATTGAATTCATATTATGGAGTGTGATATTTTGCATTTTTCCAGAATAAGGCCAGCTTTCTAACGTATACTTTATTTTACAGATTTGTCACTTTCAGGCGGAAAATAAAACTATGCATTTTCAAGGTATGGAAGCATATAAGACAGGCATACTTACGGAAGATTGTGCTGCAACCTTCAGAAAAGAAGAGTTGGGAAAACCTGCGCCTCCATTTAATGGATGTAGTACTCCATTGAATGAGCAGTATAAATGTAATGAATATGACTATAGTTTTACAGCAACAGCATATTTGGAAGTACATATGGGTACACATTCAGGTGAGAAGCCATTTAAATGTAATGAATGTGAATACAGTTATGCAACTTCTGGAGCTTTGAAAGTACATATGCTAAAACATTCAGGCGAAAAGCCATATAAATGTACCGAATGCGATTACAGTTGTACATCATCCTCTACATTAAGAATACATAAGCGAACACATTCAGGCGTGAAACCATATAAGTGTAATGAATGTGATTATAGTTGTATATCATCCTCAACATTGAAACAACACATGCGAAAACATTCGGACGAGAAGCCATTTAAGTGTACTGAATGTGATTTTAGTTGTGCAGTATCCTCAACTTTGAAAGTACATATGCGAAAACATTCAGGTGAAAAGCCATTTAAGTGTACTGAATGTGATTATAGTTGTACAGTTTCTTCATGTTTGAAAGTACATATGCGCAAACATACAGGCGAGAAGCCATACAAGTGTAATGAATGTGATTATAGTTGTACAATGGCCACAAGTTTGAAATTACATATGCGAACACATTCAGGCGAAAAGCCGTATAAATGTAATGAATGTGATTACAGTTGCAGAAGATTAGGGCTTTTGAAAGAACATATTCTTAGACATAAGGGTTTAAAGCCATATAAATGTAGTGAATGTGATTACAGTTGTACAAAATCCTCAAGATTGAAAGTACATATGCGAAAACATTCGGGAGAGAAGCCATATAAGTGTACAGTATGTGATTACAAATGCGCAATATACTCAAATTTGAAATTACACATGCGAATACATTCATCGGACAAGCCATATAAGTGTACTGAATGTGATTACAGTAGTGCAAGATTAGGGAATTTGAAAGAACATAGTCTTAAACATTCAGGCGAGATGCCATATAAGTGTAATGAATGTGATTATAGTTCTATTTCTTCCTCAAATTTGAAAACACATATGCGAACACATACAGGCGAGAAGCCATACAAATGTAATGTATGTGATTACAGTTGTACGAGATTAAAAGTTTTGAAAGTACATATGCTTAGACATTCGGACATAAAGCCATATAAATGTAGTGAATGTGATTACAGCTGTACAACATCCTCAAGATTGAAGAAACATACGCATATGTATTCAAGCGTAAAGACATAAATTTTTCAGGAATGGGACTTCAATTGTTCAACATTCTCAAAATTGAATATAAATTGATACTGTTATTCAGGCACAAGACAAGTAAGTATAATGAATGTGATTATAAGCACTGCGACACTGCAGCACCCCTAGAAAATAACTATAAAAAAAAAAAAATTAAATTTATGATAATAGTAACAACAATCTTTGCATAATTATTATTTAAATACCATGAATAAATCTTTATCTTTTTAAAAAAGAATTATTTCATAAAGTGTTGCCCTATTCGCAGTGTTAAAAAATTGTCATATTCGGTTATTTTCCACATGCTTCGTTTTACTTAATAGTGTGACCCAACTAGTGCAATATTAGCTGCTCATAAAATTTCCTAGGTTTCATTAAATAAAGAAAAATATGATATAATTTATGAAGTGGTTTATTCTGTAATTAAAAGTATGAACAATGATGCGGTTAATATAGTTTGTGTACATAATTGTGTATATAGTGTATTAAAGTTTAGTGCAGATAGTGTAAATTGTAAGTAGGTAATTTTGTTTAAGTGCGTGAGAAAATAGTAAAGGAAAAGCAGGTATCCCACCGGATATTGAAATGTCAGGAGAAAGTAAGGTAAGTGGAATAAAAATAGTTTAGCCTGCTGGTAAGAATGGAGGCACAGATATAGAAATTAAAATGGACTATAGGAATGAAGATCCTGGACCATTCCAAATTATTATAGAGAGCATAGATAATCACAAAAATGGAATTTCCAGGTTGTACCCTATGTCCTTGGGCAAGCTAATTACAGTTAACCATCCGAAATATCTGATAATATTGATCATATTAAAAAACACGGGAGAAACAGAATAAAGATTGAATTTAATATTGCTGTTTCAGCAAACAAAATGATGGAATCTGTGGTATTAAGAGAAAAAAGGTTTAAGGTATATATTCCTTAGAACTTACTCCAAAGAAGGGGTGTAATTAGGGGAGAGGATGTGGATTTATCGGAAGAGGAAATAAAAAGTGTTGTACGATTCCCGTGTGGGTATAATTTTGAAATACTAGATATCAAAAGAATGCGTAGAAAAGTAAGGGATGCAGAGGAAATGAACAAGTTGGACTGGCCACCAACGAATTTTTAGGAGATTTTTTGCACATCGTTAGTGCCGCGTTTGTGCCGGCGATCTGCAAAATTTCAGCGTTTCTGCCGTACGGCAGTTATTCAGCAGAGTTGTTACGGATAGGAATTGGTGGCCAGCCCAACTTGACGTCAAGTTAGACTGGCCACCAATTCCTATTTGACTTTTTAAAATTTTTTGTTTACCAATCGTTAGTGCTGCGATTGTGCAGGCGATTCACCAATTTTCGACGTTTGTGCTGTAAAATTGACAAAGATATTGACGAAAAACTGTTTGTCGCATTGAAAACCAAAGGCCACGGCTGCGGCTAATATTTGGAACTGCCTGCTCACTAACCACCAACGGCCATTATCACGGCCACCAACTTAAAGATACCTTCTTAGAACTTACTCCAAAGAAGCCTTTTTTTTTCACTTTTTTAACTTTTCTCTTTGCCAATCGTTAGTGCTGCATATGTGCCGGCGGCGATTCACCAAATTTCATCGTTTGTGCCGTGAAATTGACAAAGCTATTAAAAAAAAAAGTGACCAATCCAACAAGCGTCAAGTTGGTCTGGCCACAAACTTTATTTTCACTTTTTTACATTTTTCTTTTTACCGATCATTAGTGCTGCGTTTGTGCTGCAAAATTGACAACGTTATTGAGGTAAGAAGTATCGTCAAGTTGGACTGGCCACCAGTTTCTAATGACTTTCTGAAATTTTTTAGTGTTGCATTTGTGCCGGCGAATCGTTACTTTCTGCGATTTTGTTCACAGAGACTCTCGTAAGTCTATTGATTTAAGAACTGGTTCGATGCGGTTATGAACAGGTGTATAAGTTTCTCTGAAACGTGTGATTTTATTAAACCGCTTGTATAAATTGAAACCAATTTACGTTTAGTGAATAAAATAATGTTTAAAGAACATTTTTCACTTATCACTACCTAAATTACAGTAAGGGATAGCCGTGTCAGTGTTTCGCAACAGTTTTTTTTATCTTTAAGCATCCTTTTCCTTGACCATTAGCGGCTTGTTATATTAATTATAATATAACACGGCTCTTATAATTCCAAACAATTTCATCATTAGCTCATTATTATTTATACAGTTATATTAAGACAGCTGGGAAGGTTCAATTTATGACGAAAACCATGGATCAAACTGAGTTAGAAATGAAAATCTTTGTCAATTTTACAGCACAAACGTCGAAATTTGGTGAATCGCCTGCACAAACGCAGCACTAACGATTGGTAAACAAAAAAATTTAAAAAGTCAAATAGAAATTGGTGGCCAGTATGTACCTTCGCAGTCGGTTTTGGTTCTTTTAGAGGTCAAGTTTTGCCCCATTGTGAGTATCTTCATTATTTGGCCTGCAAGATACACCAATATATTCAAAATATGAAATGTATGAGAGCTAGCAATGATGATGCTGTTGAGAGCTAGCCAGTGTTGTTGAAAGCCAGCAATGATGATGAAAACTAGCTTATGCTGCAGCAGCTACTGATGGCCTTGTTGAGAGCTAGCTAAGGATGCTGGTGATGTTGCAAGCTAGCTAGTGATGTTGAACTAGCGATAACGATGTCTTCTTGTATCATTTTAAGGAATGAAGGAGAGAGAGGAACAGAACGAATTTATGAATTTGCAGTCCATGGCAGTAATACAAAAATTTACAAATCATGTAAAAAAAATTTTTAGCTTAATCATTTAGAATTACTCCTAATAGAAAAACTTGAGACAAAATATTTTGCAACATTTGTTACATTTTAAAGTAAATTAAATTATTTTCTTTTATGAATTTAATTAACATGATATAGAATAATAAAAACTTATTTTCAATTGAATACATTTTAAAGTTCAATATATTATTGGTAGTACAAGTGAATATATTTTTAATAATATTAAAAGCAGTAAGTTGCTAAATTTAATATTCACCCCCCCCCCCGTAAAATTAACGGGTTGAAAAGAAGAATCTGTGTAGCAAACAAACACACACGCACATATGTACATACAGACACACACACACTCGTTCACACCAGCATTTTGTATCGAATTTCTAACAAACTTTGACCTGTGCTACCCTGTACTGTTGTCATGTAAGTTAGTTAGTATCACTGTAGTTTTCGTACGAGTACGATCTCCACCGCCATCAACTCTATGTATGTTATATCATTTGTAAAACTTAACAAATTAAACGTACCATCATCATCATCATCAATTTGTCATTTGTTAAAGTGAAGTTATAGTGGAAATATATCTGTTTTATCATAGCACCAATCTTTTCTCTGAGCTACCCATCGGGAGACTACTACGGTGGAACTCCAAACCGTCTTTATCCCGAACATTTTGGTCCTCCGTTCTGGATATTTTAAGATTGGTGCTCTGTTCTAAATAATTTAAAACACCATTAAAGATTTTGGCCATCAATCTGCATCACCTTATAATACATTTATGAAGAGTTCGTTCTCAGAGTAGGGGAACATTGAAATACTATTCTGAAGTTTTCATCAACCTAACTGGAATATTTTAAAATATTTTCAAGAATAGTGATCATCATACTGGACTGTTAAAATCATATTTTGAAGGAAAATTCAGGTATTCTTTATTACCATTTATTACGTTTAGTGGAATCTCATTGGGTGCTGCGTAATGAGTCATACAGACTGACCTACAAACTTTCAACAAATCAACTATGGCTCTAGTGGTCAACTCATCGATTCCATCAATTTAAATTAATTTATGTTTTAATAAAAGAGAAAATTAACTTCAGCATTTTGCGTAAATATTCATAGATTATTTTCAATATTATTCAAAAGTGTATTGCAATAAATTAGCACAGGTCATTCAAATTGCGATTAATTAAATTTTATTTTGGTGCGTAGGTTACATAATTTATTGAATATTTTCTTTATAAATTCATCTGTAAATAATTTCATTTTAACATTTATTTGAATTCTTACTTTTCAACCAGTATTTAAAAAAAAAAAAGTTGTTATAAGAATATAGACTGGTTTTCACTTTATTAAACCAACTTCATTTGATAGATGTTTACAAGCAATCAGAATTAAATATCGGACTTGGTTTATTTGTAAAATAGTTTGTTTTTTTTTGTAAATCTCTTTGTAAATTTTGTTTAACCCATCTTTTCAGCTTTGCTTATGTTTAATTATTTTCTTTCCGTTTTTTAAAGAATGAGTTTCAGTTAATTTATGAACATTTCAAAATTGAGCGTTACTTTGTATGTATATAGATTGATTTCTAAGTTTGTTTGTGTGTGCTGTTGCAGGTTTTCTAGCTATTCATGTTTTAAATGTTCGTTCATTCTATTGATGATTATAGGAATTAATTATGAGTTAATTTATAAACAATATAAGTTGAGTACATCTCATTTAATATAGGTGGATCATTTCTCAGGTATCAGATTATTTATGGTTATCATTTTGGCATCTATCAGCCAATATTTATCTATTATATGTACATATAACACTTGTATTTCTGACTTCGCCCACTAACCTAATTTATTTATGTTGCCAACTAATTTCTGCTTTATTAATTTGCAGATACATCACTTACAAAATTCTGAATAATTCTTGAATTGATATTTTATCATAATTTTCTATAAATTATACCTTTATCATGGCAACTACCAACCCACCCGATTCCGCTCCTACTAGCGATATTCCTACCCTTACCATTGACCAAAAAATCACCTTAGGGCGTAAAAAATTAGCCGCAATAGTAAAAGAAATTAAATCAGTTGTAGATGAGGCCAGAGCAGCAGTTGCGGGTCAGGATAGCCGTGCTGAAAACAGGTTCTTAGGAGCATTTAGATCTTTGGACACGGTCTATGAGAACTTTAAGACAATTTGGGACCGATTAATGGAGTTATATTTACTGAAGGGTTCGGAAAGCATTTTTCCCTCTGACGAGGACACCACATTACAGCAGGCTATTGTAAGATACTATCGGGAATGCTGTGAGGTATATGTTTTATTTACTAAACCAATGTCTAAATCTATATCCAATAGTGATGTTACTGGTGCCTGTACTTCTCGAGTTTCACAACGAAACTTGCCTGAGATAAAGTTACCCCAATTTGATGGTCGATTGAAACAATGGCCCATGTTTAGAGACACATTTACTTCTTTGGTGCATAGTGACGCCTCACTCACTCCCATGGAGAAATATCACTTCTTATTGGGCTCTTTGAGTGGGCGCGCTCTCTCTGCTCTCAAATCTGTCCCCTTAACCGCAGAGAATTATGAACAGGCCTGGACAGCTCTGAATGCACAATTTAACAATAGGAGGCGCTTAGCGCATTCCTATTTAAATCAAATTATAAATTTTAAGCCACTACAAGGGAAGTCATCTTTTTCTTCCTTGCAAGAGTTTCTCTCAGTAGTAGGAGAGAATATCACATCCCTTAACCAATTGAAGATAAACGATTTAAGTGAATATATTTTGTTCGAATTAGCTGTAAGATGTTTGGACTCGGTTACCAGGGAGTCTTTTGAGATTTGTATGATGGAGGAGAACGTTGAATTCCCAACTACTATTAGACTTATGTATTTCGTACAAAGTCGCTGCAATGCGTTAGCTTTGGCTAATCCTCCATCAGATGAATCAACGCCACCGAAAGCTTCCACTTGCCTGAACACGCCAAACAAATTTCAACCAAGGGGGACCAGCCTGACTTCAAGGAAATCCGGCACTTCCTTGGTTGTTCAAACGTCCTCTGCTTCAACATCTAGTAATAAGGGAGTTGAAGTAAAATCTCCGTCTGATGCTACCAAATCTAAACGTTTGTCATGTTTTGTTTGCACTAAGCCTCATATATTGAGGGAATGCCCCACTTACCAATCGAAATCCCCTGCGGCGAGATACCAGTTATTAAGCGAGTGGTCTGGTTGCAGAAACTGCTTGCATCCTGGTCATCGCACCAACCAATGTACCTCAAGAAATGTTTGCCGAGAATGTAATCGTCGTCACCATACCACATTGCATTTTTCTACTCCTGCTAAACCTACCCAACAAGCAGTTACTATTTCAAATACACCTGCCCCCCCTGGTACTGAAGATCGCTCGGCCTTGACCTCCATCACTAATGAAAATACTGAAGTGCTGTTAGGCACGGCTCTAGCTCGCATTAGGGATCACCTTGGTCACTATCAACCAGTTCGCCTAGTGATTGACTGTGGCAGTCAGCACTCCTTTATATCTCAACCATGCATTGAACGCTTGCACTTGACACCTGTAAGCTTTAAAAAAGGCATCTCCGGTATTGGACAAACGAGCTTAAAAGAAGTTAAAGGGAAAGTCTCTTGCTCTTTAATCCCCGTTGATAGTAATAATGTAGAACTTCAAGTGGACGGTGTGGTGGTTCCCACAATTACCTCCCATCTCCCCCAAGTGACTGTTCCCATTGAGGTTCGCCAACACTATATTGGTTTAACTCTCGCTGACCCAGAATTTTGGAAACCGGGTCCCATAGATTTATTGTTGGGTGCTGATGTGTTCGCTCAAGTAGTGTCTGGTCTGCCATCTGTTATCAAACCCTCTCAGCCACAAGTTGTGGATACCATCTTCGGGAAGGTATTGATTGGACAGTTTGTCAGTGCATGTTCACCACCCAATCATACCTCTTTATTTATATCTGGCGAGCCAAATATTGCAGACATAATGAAGAAGTTTTGGGAAACTGAAGAAATTCATAAATCGATTCCCACATCAGCTGATGAACAGAAGTGTGAAAACCATTTCCAGCACACATATCAGCGAACTGAATCTGGTATATATATGGTTTCTCTTCCCTTTAATGAGGAATTCAACCCAGGATATGAAAGTAGATCTTTAGCCCTGAAACGTATGTTTCATTTAGAAAATCGGTGGAGTAAGGAGCCACAATTACGCCTACACTATCAGACCTTCATGCAAACATACTTTGAAATGAATCATATGAGTCGAACACTTAGCTCTGCTCATTATGTCATCCCTCACCATGCGGTAGTGAAACGAGATGCGGCAGATATTAAGCTACGAGTAGTGTTCGATGGTTCTGTCAAAACCTCAAACGGTTCGCTTAATGATCATTTATCGGTAGGCCCTATTACTGCTGGTGAATTCCGACAAGCTAATCAAAAATGTATCTATCTGCTGCAACGGCATTATTATCCTGAGGCCTTTGCAGAATCACTTCCTTCATCGGCATCACCTTCGGTGGCAATATGTCGTTCTCTAAACACCTTTATCGCCCAAGATGGGCTTGTTAGGGTGGGCGGCAGAATTCGACATCCTTCTTTAAAGGAACATCAGAAACATCCGCTGTTATTACCACGCCGCTCACATTTCAACAATCTACTGGTGGATTACCTCCATCGTAGTCATGCACATGTCGGGCCCGCCACACTGCAGTCTATAATTCCACGGAATTACTGGATTCCCGCTGCTAGAAGCTTAATAAAGCATAGGAAAAGCAAGTGTTTAACTTGTCTCAAACTATCCCAGGCAGCGAGAGCAACCTATATGGGCGACTTACCGGCTGAGAGACTCCAGGAGTGTCGACCTTTCTATCATGTCGGCGTAGATTTCGCTGGTCCCTTTCTATGTCGAGAGACGTCTCGGCGGCGTGCGCTCCTTATCAAAGCATACTTATGCTTATTTATTTGCTTTGCTACTAAAGCAACTCATTTGGAGGTGGTTCCTAATCTTTCCACCGAAGGCTTCCTTGACGCATTTGACCGTTTTATAGCTCGAAGAGGGGTCCCGGCCAAAGTATTCTCGGATTGCGGAACTAATTTTAAAGGGGCTGCCCATTATCTCAAAGAACTAGCCCAATGGCAAGCGACTAAGGAGACTCGAGAAGCGCTCATTAATTACAGTCAACAGAAGGCAATAGAGTGGAAATTTAACCCTCTTTATACACCCCATTTTGGGGGGTTATGGGAGGCTAACATTAAGGTTGTTAAATCCCTGTTACTAAAGACATTGGGTAATCAGCCGTATTTAGAAAGAGAGCTAACCACGATGTTCACCAAGATGGAGGCCATCCTCAATTCTCGGCCTCTTTCGCCTCTGTCTTCAGATCCCTCTGACTTGCAGGCTCTCACCCCTGGCCATTTTTAATCGGACAACCTTTAGCGGCCATCCCTGAAACTTCGGTCTCTGATGTACCAGATAACCTATTGAGTCGCTGCGCAAGCGGATCCAAAACTTTTGGGATCGTTGGAGAAACGAGTATCTCCATACCCTACAACAGAGGAAAAAGTGGACTAAGATCACTCCAAATGTGCAGATAGGTGACCTTGACCTCCTTAAGGACACCCTCGCTTCTCCACTACAATGGCCGTTAGCCAGAATCGTGGAAGTCCATCCTGGACATGATGGCGTGGTGCGAGTAGTTACGGTTCGCACAGCCCACGGTAATCACAACGCTCGATCCTCAAACTGGTTTCCCTATCACCTATCACCCATCCAGAACATCCTCCTTCCAAGTAATAATATTAAAATTTGGTGGGCGGTATGGTACGTACAAGTGATATATTTTTAATAATATTAAAGCAGTAAGTTGTAAATTTTAATATTCACCGTAAAATTAAAGGTTGAAAAGAAGAATCTGTGTAGCAAACAAACACACACGCACATATGTACATACAGACACACACACACTCGTTCACACCAGCATTTTGTATCAGAATTTCTAACAAACTTTGACCTGTGCTACCCTGTACTGTTGTCATGTAAGTTAGTTAGTATCACTGTAGTTTTCGTACGAGTACGATCTCCACCGCCATCAACTCTATGTATGTTATATCATTTGTAAAACTTAACAAATTAAACGTACCATCATCATCATCATCAATTTGTCATTTGTTAAAGTGAAGTTATAGTGGAAATATATCTGTTTTATCATAGCACCAATCTTTTCTCTGAGCTACCCATCGGGAGACTACTACGGTGGAACTCCAAACCGTCTTTATCCCAAACATTATTAGTATTCTTGTAACATGTAAAACTTTTTTAAAATTAAATTGTTTTGACAGTGTATATTTACATTGAGAAAAAAAAATTGTGAAACATTGAAGATAAGTAAAAGAAAAATGAAAGTGGCATTTGTTGATTAATACTAAGAATAATAAATTTAAAGTTGTTTTGATAGTTTCTAATATTTACATGAAAAATAAAGTTTTGACAACAATTACAATGAAGTAAAAGAAATATATTTTGTTTATTTAATTACTGTCATATATGAATAATAAAATTTTATATATCAAATGAAAAATGAATTTCTGTTATTTAATTACTAACATAAATTAATACAATATTGAATAGTTATTTATGATTATCTTCTGAATATCTTCCTTAATGAATTTAACAATTTTTAAGTCTGTGAATAACAACCGTAGAGTGCGGATCAAAGTTCACTGCGGCTGTGATATACAGACTGTTACTTACATTTTATTCAGTTTCTTTTCTCATACTTTCTTTTTTTACTTTTTACAAGTTTTGAATTTCAGTTAGTTTTCATTTTCTTTTTCTTTTTGCTTTCCTTTTTCTTTTCGGGGATATTTTTATTTTTATTAAAGGTTGGATTAAACCATTTATTTTATTTTTCTTATTTATTTTACTATTATTATTAAACAGTGATTTTCTTTTTAGTTTTCTTCAAAAGTTTAAGTTTATTTTATTTTATTTTTTTATTTTTTAAAAAAGAAGTACCTTTTTATTTCGTATTTTTAATTACTTTTTAGGTAATAGTAACGTATTTTGTTATCTATTATTATTATTTTACTTTCTTTTATTTCTTTCCTAATTGGAAATTTTTATTTATTCATCTTTCTTTAATTTAATATGACAGACAACAGTAGGGGGCAGGTAGGGGTTCCGCCAGACATTGATATGGAAAATGAAGGGGCTAAGGGAATTGATAAAGGGCTTGAACTGAATTTAAATGTTGGGAAAAATAATGAATTGGATATGTTAAGTATTCCTATGGAATATCGATATGAGGATTTGGGGCCATATTACGTTATTATAGAAAGTCTAAATAAAGAGAAAAAGGGAATTTCCAGAATTCATCCAATGTCTATTGGGAAATTGTTATATGTAAATCATCCCGAAATTGCAAACAATATTGACTCAATTAAAAAATTGGGAATAAACAGAATAAGAATCGAATTGAATAATGGGGTTTCTGCCAACAAACTTATTAAATCTGTGGTTCTGAAAGAAAAAGAATTTAAGGCATATATCCCTAGATACTTATTACAAAGGAGAGCTGTAATAAGAGGGATAGACACTGAATTAAGCGACGATGAAATTAAAGAGGTTATTAGGGGTCCTTTGGGGCATAAATATGAAATATTGGATTTAAGACGATTAAAGCGAAGGGTAACAGACAGAGAAACAAACGAAATTAAATTTATACCCACTCAGTCTGTATTAATCACAGTAAGGGGCCAGCACATACCTCAATATGTATATATACATTACGTAAGATGTGAAGTTCACAATTATATTCAAAGGGTAATACAATGTAAAAAATGTTTGAGGTATGGACATTTTCAAGACCAATGTAAAGGAAATATTAGGTGTGAAAAATGTGGGGAAAATCATGAAGCTAGCGCATGTAATAATACAGATACCAAATGTATAAATTGTGGAAGTACTAGTCATTCAGCTTCGAAACACGATCTGTGCCCTCGTTTTAAAAAAGAAAAAACAATTAAACAAATAATGGCCGAAAATAATTTACCGTATATGGAAGCTAGGAATTTTTTTGAAAACAACAATTCGTTTTCAGCACTAGCTGGTAAAGATATTCCTACACTCGATGATTTGAAAGAATTCCCTCTTTTAAATAAAACAACTTACCCCAATAGACAATATGCTTCTACGATAACGGTGAATAGGGCCACAAAGAGATTTAGAAGAGATTCTCCGAACTATGATCAAAAAGAAATAAATAAACAACTATTCAGTCAGGGAATGGAGAAAAATGTACCTGGTGGCCTGATCCCAAAGAATCCCTATAAACCCACAGAAACTCAGAAGGTTCTAAAACCATTGAGTGCTGAAAACGATCTAGAAATTATGTTTGAAGCGATGAACTCTATATTAAAGAGTATAAATTCAAACGAATTAAAAGTTATGCCGGAAGATAAACTGAAATCCATAATTAAAGATAGACTAAAAAGTTTAAATGAAGCGATGTAAGAGAAATGTAAGACTTTTATTTTTTAAAATATTTTAACTTAAACACTGTACTTAACTAGTACCACACTAGTTCATGTTACTTGTGTGCATGTTTGTACATATATATATATATATGTGTGTGTGTATGTGTAAGTATGCATGTATGTTTGTGATCATGTTGTCTGTACATACGTCTGTTTTTAACTTAGGTATGAATGTGTGCGCGTGCGTGTGTGTGTATGTGTGTGTGTGTATATATATGTATGTATGATTTTTATGTATATAAGTGGAGTGAAAATGAATGTGTATAGTACAATGTGTAAATAAATGTTATTTTAGGTTGTAAATAGTATTTTATTGTACAGTGTATATATTATTTATTTATTTATTTATTTTTCAAAAAAAAAAAAAATGGGAAATGATAAATTAACTATACTACAATGGAATGCCAGATCTGCAATTGCAAATAAAGGAAGTCTGGAAATCTGTCTACACAAAGAAAAAGTTAATATAGCTTTATTGAGTGAAACTTGGTTTAAACCTAACTCTGTAGTCAAGTTTACTGGCTATAATATAGTGAGAAACGACAGGATTGACGGAAAAGCGGGTACAGCAATATTAATTAATAATAAAATAGGTTTTACCGAAATTAAAAATTTATATAAAATAAACGAATTGATGGCCGTGGGAATCTCTTTACCAGCTTTTCAAAATAAAAAAGCATTATCAGTTATTTCTATTTATAATAGTCCAAAGAACAGTGTCAGTTATGCAGAATGGGATAAGTTTATCAAAAGCATTCCCCCTCCTTTTATCCTAGGAGGCGACTTTAATGTACACAACCAAGTTTTTGGATCCACCTTTACAGAGGCCAAAGGCCGCTCTTTATTAGAAGCAATACACGATAATAATTTGATCTATTTAAACACTGGGCTTCCAACTTTAGTTAAAAGTATAAATCAAATTAATGAATCGGCCATAGACATAACTATTTGCTCTCCACAGCTGGCCCCTTTATTTAATTGGTCCCTCCTAGATGATTCCATGGGTTCCAATCATATACCGATTATTATCGAATCAAGCAATAAAATAATAAGTACAATAAGTAGACAGAACTTGCGTAAATGGAATATTAAAAAAGCAGACTGGTATTCTTTCGGACAAAGTATGAATAAAAATATAAATACTATTAATAGCTATACAGACTTCATCTCTGCCCTGAACTCAGCTAATGAAAATTCAGTTCCAAAATACAAAAATGTTAATGGGAGTAAATGTTATAACTGGTGGAATAACGAATGTAAAGAGGCAATAGATAAAAGAAAACTAAACTTTAAACAGTATGTGCAGAATCCTAATTATGCAAATTTTTTAAAATATAAACAACAAACTGCTCAAACTAAATTAATAATTACAAATTGTAAAAGAGCTCATTGGAGAGAATTTTGCGGGAAATTAAATAAAAGCACACCAATTGGTGATATATGGAGAAATTTTAAATTGTTATCAAAACCAGAAAATAGTAATATACCGCTAGTTCAGGGCGATTGGTACGTCGATTTTATAAATAAATTGGCACCCCCTTTCGTTCAAAATAAAATAGAATATGAAGATTATAATAGAATTAATAATGAGCCTTCTCATATGCTAGTGCAACCTTTTAATATAAATGAATTAAATAAGGCTATTAAGCAACATTCAAATACTGCCCCGGGGATGGATAATATACACTACCCTATGATAGAAAATCTTCCGGCCCCCGCAAAATTAGTATTATTGAAACTGTACAATGATATGTGGACGAGAGGGGTATTTCCTAGCGAATGGAAAAATTATTTAATTACTCCTATATTGAAACCCAATAAAAATAGACACCAGTGTGAATCTTATCGCCCCATAGCACTTTCTTCGTGTATAATGAAAACACTCGAAAGAATGATTAAGAATAGATTAGAGTGGTGGCTAGAACATAATAAAATGTTACCAGAGAGCCAGTTTGGGTTTAGAAAGGGAAAATCTGTACATGACTGCCACATACAATTAGCTACGGATATCTTCTTAGGATTTACAACAAATAAAGTAACTTTAGCTTTGTTTTTAGATTTTACTTCTGCGTACGATAACGTTCAACTTCCAATTTTGGCTGAAAAAATGAAAATTCAAAACTTTCCCATCAAATTTATAAAAAATATTATTGATTTAATTTCAAATAGAAACATATATGTAAAATTAAACGACAAAGTAGAAGGGCCACTATTAACATCAATTGGACTGCCTCAAGGGAGCATTTTGGCCCCGATATTATATGCCGTATATGTTAAAGATTTAGAAAACATTATGGAAAACGTAAAACTGCTACAGTACGCAGACGACGTTTGCATCTATGTAACAAAGAAATCTATTGAAGAATGTATACAAGAACTTAAAACAGCTATAAGAAAATTATGTCCATGGACGGTCAAAAACGGCCTATCTATATCTGAAGCAAAATCAAGTTTAGTCCCGTTTACGAGGAAACGTAGGTTAAATATCTCCAATGAGCTATATCTAAGCGGCTGTAAGTTTCCTTGCAAAACATCAGCTAAATTTCTAGGTTTAATAATGGACAAAACTCTTAACTGGAAAATTCATGTTAAAAATATAGAAGTCAAAATTGGAAAATACATGAACATTTTAAGAGCCGTATGTCATAAAAATTGGGGCGCCGATCCAGAAATTTCTTTATTGTATTACAGAGCCACCATAAGGGCGATATTAGATTTTGGATGTTTCCTATATGGACAAGCCAAAAAGACAGTTTTGCGGCCATTAGAAATATTACAAAATAAGTGTCTAAGGCTATGCTTGGGATTTCTAAACAGTACACCAATAGATATTTTATATGCAGAAGCTTGTGAAACCCCAATAAGGCATAGAATGCAGATTATTTCTGATAGATATGTATTAAAATTAATGAGCAGAAATAGCAAGTTGTATACTCAAATCAGCGTATTAAATGAAAAAGTATTGACACACTCCTTTTGGAAGAAGAAAGATGCACCTATTTTTACTGACAGTTTCATATACACTTCACAATTCAGAAAACTCGTATATTCAAGCGATAATCTTCCTATATATTCCACTGAGTACAAATATATCTACTGTAATATTAATACTCATAAATCTGTGGATCTCAGAGCAATACCCCAAAAATGGAGGAATTCTGTGTTTGAGGAATATATGGGAAAAAATTGGCCGCAAAATTACAGAATATTTACTGATGGTTCCAAGTTGGATAATAAAGTAGGGTGTGCCTTTTATGATCCCCAACTGAAATTTTGTGAATTAGCGCAGCTAAACCAATATGCCTCTATCTATACTGCAGAAACTGTAGCTATTATAATGGCACTTAAGTATATTCTTAAACTATGTAATAATAACCAATATATAATATTGAGTGATAGCCAAAGTGTATTAAATAAATTAGCCAATTTGAGTAAATCTCCTAACTTGGACCATCTATTTATAGAAATAATGCAATTAATGACTCTTTTAACGGAAAGGGGAATATCTGTGGTTTTTGTCTGGGTTAGAGGACATTGCGGTGTTAAAGATAATGAAATCGTGGACATGATAGCTAAAGAAGCAACTAAAACTGGAGAGGCCGCAAACATAAAATTAACCCCCTCCGAATTTAAAAACCACATTACTAATAGAATGCTCAATATCTGGCAATTAGAATATGAAACTAATTTAAAAGGAAAATTTTACAAAATGATGATTACGAAATTACCCAGACAACCATGGTTCAAAGGGCTGGGTCTGAACAAATATACAATTATGACGATTAATAGACTGAGATCAAACCATGCCATTTGTGGTGCCTACTTATATAAAATTAATGTCAGACCCTCCCCAAATTGTAGTCTATGTAACACGCATGAAGACTTTAAACATATAATAATGGAATGCCCTAAGTTTAATGATAAAAGAGATGTAATTTTTAGAACTTTATACAAATATTTGGAGGCCCCTTTCCGTTATGAAGACATTATATTTTCTAATAATGCTTATGTGTTGAGTGAATTAATAGAACTGGCTAGACAATATGATTGTGGGTAGTAAAAGTATGTCTGTTTGTGTGTTTGAAAATGAAAGGTGAGTGTATGCGATTAGGATTAAGTATTACGGGATTGGTTGGAATATCGAGTACACCAATCCATTTGTACATAGTATGTATATATTTTCTGTATATAGTGTAAATATATTTTAGGTCTAATATATTAGGTTAAGTATATAGGGGTGCGAGGAATATCGAGTACTCCACCCCACCGTATGAATGTTGGTCTGGTTGTTAGTATGAATGAGTCGCGTTAGGTTTTAGAGCTAATCGTGCGAATGTATTTATTGGCGTGTTTGTATTTATTTGCATGAATGAATTAGGTTAGATCCGTGAATGAATGTTTGAGGCAATAATTATGTAGTCAGTTCTATAACGCATAAGCATATATGGCTGAATGATAAACATGTCAATGCCAGAAAAAAAAAAAAAAAAAAAAAAAAAAAAAAACATATTTTTAAGCTATATTTTTATTATTCGCAAAAGGGGGAGGGCAAACCCTAGCTATCCAAAGCCCCCCAGGGCCCATATAGCTACCCCTAAAAAATAACATCCACTGGGACTAGAATAAAAATCCAGGCCCAGGTTTTAACCATCTAAGTTCCACCACAGCCGAACAAATCGGACCAAAACCTTAAAAGGACACAGCTTAAGATCCTCTACCGAAATCCTATTCCGGCCGAAGGTCCTAAACCTAATCTCCTCACAACCCAAACAATTCGTCATCAGATGCACGGGTGTTTCCTCCTCAGTCTCACAAACTCTACAAAAGGGGTCAGGCACGAGTCCCATTATATAGAGATGTCTCCTTAAACCACAATGCCCAGTGAGGAACCCAACCAGATGTCTGAGGGAGGTCCGTGAAAGACATCGGACCCCGCTACTCAAAGCTCCGTCCGGGCCCCCAATGAGCATTTTAGACTGCCGACAACCCACTGCACTCATCCATAAGGATGAGTGCTGTGAGGTCATCCACGTCTGAAAGCCCGACAAACATGTGTCAGAAGACACACCAACAGCAGGCTCTGGACCAATGAAAGGGAGAGAGGCACCTAATTTGGCAAACCTATCCACCTCCTCATTCCCAAAAATTCCCATATGACCTGGAACCCAGACCAGAAGCACATCCTTTAATGAAGAAAGATCTTCCAGTCTTTTAGAACATTCCAACACCAATCTGGAAGTGAAGACACATGAATTAAGCGCCTTCAACGCAGCTGGCTGTCCGAGCAGATACAAACACCTTTTAAAATTCGTGTTACGCACCCTCTCATCCAAAATACAGCAAAGATTGCATAAACCCAGCCTGGAAAACGGTGGCCCACTCACCAAGAGGCGGGCTACCAAAGGATCTCCCGTCTCAAAATAGACGGCAGCCCCAGACCTACCATCCATCCTGGAACCGTCCGTGTAGCATCCGAGATAATTCTCAGGAATCACACCAGACGGACCCAGGGTTAACCAATCTTCCCTAGAAGGCAACCTAACCCTGTAGGAATGACCAAAGACAAAAGTCTTTTTTAGCATATTAATTTATTATATTGATGTAATAATGTTTTTTTTTGTTTTACACAGTATTTATTTTTGTTTAATACCCACACTTATTTACAATTAATGTTTATTTATTTACAATAAATTATGATCATCCTTCTAGGAATTTATAATTATATTTGTATGTGTATTTTATATCATTAATAAAAATATAGGAAGATAAGGATAAAAACAAGGGAATGTTAAAAAAAAATAATGTTAGTGAAAAGAAAGCATTCAAAGAAGAGAAGTAATTAGTAAAGAAAAATATTCAAAGATAATAGATAATAGTAGTTAGTAATAAATAATTTATGAAGATAAAAAAATTGTACCATTTTGGTCGACGAATTTTTGTAAGTCCAATTAATGAATAGTGTCAATATGTATTTTGTATTCACTCCAGTTAATAAGGAGTGCCAGTATGTACTCTTCCATTTAACGGTGATCCTCAAGTCCATTGCATGTGTTTAATCAAGTGACTCTGAAATTATGAAATTTCCCTACTGTGAATCAAAGTGCCCTGTTTTGATTTGTTTCCTTCTTACAGGAAGTTTGTTTTAATGTTTCTTAGTATAGTTTAAGTTTTCAATTTTATAAAATTTTCCTAAAGTGAATCAGAGTGCAATGATTTGATTTGTTTTGTTTTTAATGTGCTTGATATAAATATGCTTATAATATACTATGTTTTTATTTTATTAAAGTTTAGGATCTTTATTTTCGTCGATTAATTAATTTTTGTATGTAGTATCATTGTTACCGTTGATAGCTGTTTTATTTAATTTATTATTCATATCATTGATAATAGATTTTATAATGATTGCTTATTGATTAAACTTTAAATCTAGAGCTAAGCGAGCAGGAATATAGCTTGCAGGAATAAGGAATTTTTGCGCAATTTCGTGGGAAAGGAGCGATCGCAAATGTTCTGGGAATGAGCTCAAGTGTGATCGCAGATATCGGTGATGTACACATAAATAATTTAAATTTTCGAAGTATGGAACGTTGCCTCCTGATTTCGTAGTATCGTCGGTTAATTAATTGTTATAGCTAATTCCGAAGTTGCTAAAAGGTCGTGATAAAGAAAAGAAATACATTAGTATAACCTACTTGGATATTTAAGAATTCATTTGGAGTGCTAAATAAAACATAAGTTATAAAATAAATTGATTTCTATAGCTAACATGTAAAGAAAATTAGTCGAAAGAGATTAATAATAGTCAAGGGATTTACCCAATCTGCTATTGGCCTAGACCTAGGTACATGAACTTAGACAATAACTTCCAGTAAAGGATTGGAAAGGCCATTGGTGAATAGATTTCGGCTTGTCTGTGTGGTCGTTAACTTAATTTCTTTGTTTTGAGGCTGTCTTGAAATTGATTGTTCTGGTGTCTGGGAAAAACATCTGTACAGTGAAAGTCACATGTTTCTGTTTCTTTGACTTAAAATTCTTTATAAATTGTTAAATCGATTGTATTTTGACCGCCTTTGAATTCTAAACATGTGGTAAAGGAATAAAATTGTGCTATACTTGAAAGAATTTGACCTGGAACATTAAAAGAAAGATTTGGGAAAATAAATAAATTTATATCACCATTAAGGAATTTCCATCGTCATCTGGGGGGGGGGGATAGATAGTTAACATTATTAACAAGTAATATGAATAAGTTATAAAATGTATGTATTATTTATAAAAAGGTTTGAAGATATCTCTTCGCGATCTGTAAATAAAATTGAATAATTATATTGTTTAAATCATTGTTGAAATCGTAGACCTGAAATTCATTGGAGTAGTATTTATTAAAAAATTATGTTATTCTTAGCATATGGAGAATAAATTTTTGTTTTTGAATTTTGAAAATTTTCCTTGGCATAGATAACAATGAAATTCTCTCCTCCCAACACCAGGAAATTTTATTTATTTATTTTTGTTTTTGAGAAATGTGCTTTTTAGAAATTTTTATTTTTTTCGGCCTCAGAGTCATGCCGTGCGATTTTAATTTACCTCTAATGTGGGCCTTTTTCAGTTTGCTGAGGCGTACCAATTTTTTCTCATTGTTATTGAGAGTTATGGAAGCTGTGTGCAACATACCAGGTTACAGTTTGATGGTAGGTTATATTAGAAGAGGAGAAATGGCGGTTCTGGCACACTTTTTGAGGGGCAACTTCCCCTCACACCCGGGAACCTTTGGTTACGGCCCTGCCCTTCCCCTCCATCTTCACCCTTCTCTAAGCTACGCCCATTTACCAGTCAAACAATCACCGAAATCTACGAGCACTTAGACAACGCTTACTTGCTCCATCATCTATTTCGACAACCCCCCTTTTACCTCCACCCCTAACCCAACATCCAAACCGATGCCTCCATTTTCTTTCACCCCCATCCCTTAATTTTTCATCTAATCCGATGACCCTACTTTTCTTCCCATCCCTCCACCCATCCACTCCTTAACCTATCGTCCAAACCAATGACTCCATTTCTTTCCCCACTCCTTGAACTATTATCCAAATTGATGACTCCATTTTGTTTCTACCCCTACTCCTTAACATATCATTCAAACAGATGACTCCATATTCTCTCCACCTCCTAACTATGGTCAATCAGAAAGCTCTTCCCCACAACAAGATGCCGGAACCTAACTCCACTCACCGCCCCTCACCTTACTCTGGGCTGGAGGGAAAAATTCAATTTTTTTTCTAATAAGAAAAACTTTTAATTATTAACTGGGATTCTATACTATAATCTTTACGTTGGAACTCCATCACCTTAACTGGGCAACCACAATTGTCCACTCGCTAGCTGTAGATTTCAACGTACACTTCTGCTCTTAACTTCCCCACCCCTCCTCATCTTCACGGTACTCTGGGCGAGAGGGGAATTCTATTTTATAAGAAAAAAACTTGTCTTACCTGCGATTCGATCCTGCAATCTTTAGGTTGGAATTCCATCACCATAACCAGTCGGCCACAATGGTCCTCTCGCTAGCTATACTTTTCAACGTACACTCCTCTTTTAACTCACCCCCTCCCCCGCACTATCATAATTTTATTCCCCTCACCCCACTCACAAAAATTAAATAATAGAAAAAATGGCGGAGTGGCATTCAACTGTTTGTTAGACTTTGTAATTAAATGAACATATCTTGCTTGTTTGAGCATGTTACTCACCTTACAATATTTTAATCCTCTTATGAAAAAATGTGTGTATATATAATGAGTCATCATGCCTATCTCAACTAGAATATGAACACCTGCCAACTTTGCAAAAAGTTTACTATTTTTTATTTCGAACGTTGTTTATAGTTAATCCTGTTGAGAAAAAAAAAGTATGTAATACAATGATAAACAATGTAAAGACTTAATTCTCTTAAGAGATAAGGAGCAGGTTTCTACTAGAGTTTATTATTTATTATTTGTCTGTGGGGAGGGACACCCCACGCTATCCAAAGCATCACTGGGCCCATATAGCTACCCCAAGAAAAACAACAACAAACCAGGTCTAGAACAAAAATCCAGACCCGGATCTAATCCATCTAAGATTCACCACAGTCCGAATAAATCGAACAATAACCTTAAGCGGAAATAGCCCTTAAGCTCTTCCACAGACATCCTATTCCGACCAAAGGTCCTGAACCTAATTTCCTCACAACCCAAACAATCAGTCATAAGATGGATGGGTGTTTCCTCTTCTGTCTCACAGACTCTACAAAATGGATCCAGCATTAGCCCCATTATGTAGAGATGTCTCCTTAAACCATAATGTCCAGTAAGAGATCCGACCAGATGACTGATAGCGCTCCGTGAAAAACACAGCACTGTCTCACTAATGGCCTTGTCCGGACCCCTGATGAGCATTTTGGATTGCCGAAAACCAACTGAACTCATCCATAAGGATGAATGCTGTGTCCATGTCTGGAAGCCTGACGACCTGTGCCAGAAGACACGCCAACAGCAGGCTCGGGAGCAATGAAAAGAAGAGAGGCGCCTAATTTGGCAAACCTATCCACCTCCTCATTCCCAAAAATTCCCATGTGCCCTGGCACCCAGACTAGAAGCACATCCTTCACAGAAGAAAGCTCTTCTAGTCTTTTAGAACATTCTAACACCAACCTGGAAGTGAAGACACATGAACTCAGCCCTTCAGCGCAGCCTGGCTGTCCGAGCAGATACAAACTCTATATAAATTAGTGTTACGTACCCTCTAATCCAAGACACAACAAAGACTAGCATAAACCTAGTCTGGAAGACCGTGGTCCATTCACCAAGAGATACTGCCAAATGATCTCCGGTCTCAAAATAGACCGCAGCTCCAGACCTACCATCTGTTCTGGAACCTCCGTGTAATACCGGAAGTAATTACCAGGTATCACGCCAGACGGACCCAATCTTGACCAATATTCCCTAGAGGGTAACCTGACACTCTAAGAATGCTCGAAAACAAAAGTCTTCAACATTCTATAGAGGGAAAACCTGTAACAGGAGCCTTCAAAAGCATCTCACGATGAATGATAGAGTGACCATATCGCTTACCCTGCCAAAAACCTGCCTGTTTAATTCTATAACAGGCTTTCATTCTATAGTTTTCACCTCTACAAAGAGCGGTGGAATTCCTAATAAAGTCTCCATTGCAGCAGTAGGCGTGGTCCGTATCGCACCGGTCACCGCCAGACAAGCCAAGCGGAATAAATTAAAAGTAAAAAAAGTAAAGTAATGCCTATTTTTTCAGGCGGGCTTAACGTCCAACTACCAAATTAGGTGTCGTGGACGGGGGCGGAAGCACCTACTTTACTATTAACATTTTTTAAACAAATATAAAATTTAGTTATACGCTGGACTCGAACTAGGGTCCTCCCACTTACAAGTCCATGCTCATAACCAATACACCAACACCCGCCTCCCAAGCGTTGAATATCCTCAAGCAGCAGTCTAGCGGATCTTATCTTAATGCGACGCCACCATACCACAGCCGCATACAACAACCTAGATTTAATAACCATACCATAAATCCAAAACATCATCTTGGGAGTAATCCCCCAATTTTTACTACGATTCTTCGACATTGCCAAAAGGAAATGATTGCCTTTTGATGCTGTGCCTTAACATGTTCCGACCAATTTAATTTACTGTCAAGAACCACCCATGAAACATCACCGATTTGCAAATCTGAACAGAAGTTCCTAATAACCTAGGAGGTTTTAACCCTACGATCTTCCTCCTGTTAGTAAATAAAATCACATGGGTCTTACTGGGATTAATTGAAAGACCCTTATCCTGAGTCCAATCATATACCATGTTGAGGGCACTTTGCATTAAGTCTGAGATACTAGTCAGACATCGCCCCATCAATAAAATAACACCATGATCTGCATATGCCTGTACATAGAATCCCAGTTAACAGTTCATCCATGACAGCACACCATAGCTTTGGTGAGAGACAACCACCTTGAGGACACCCTCTCTCCGCCCCCACAACCACAGTGCGCATACCTATAGAAGCCTGTATAACTCTACTCCTTAAATAAATACCTATCCAGTTAATTAAAACTGGTTGTATACCTTTTTTCGACCTAGGGAATCTTTAAGAGCATCAAACGATACTCTGTCAAATGCCCCTTCAACATCAAAGAAGCACCCTAAAGCATATTCCTTTGTCTCTCGAGCAGATTCTATCCTACTGACCAGACAATGCAAAGCAGTCTCTGTCGATTTTCCTACTGTACAAGCATGTTGGTTTGGATGGAGTGGATGATCCTTCAAAGGACCATCAATAATATACCTATCCACCAACCTTTCCAAAGTTTTTAGAAGGAAAGACATAAGACTTATAGGTCTAAATGCCTTAGGGTCAGAGTAGTCACTTCTTCCAGGTTTAGGAATAAAGACCACCCTAACTTCCCTCCAAAATGTTGGCACATAACCAAACATTAAACAACCTTTAAAAATCCTTATCAACACCTTCATCAGTACATCTCCACCATTTTGCAGCTGACAGGGATAAACTCCATCAGGACGGAGACTTAAAGATGAGAAACTTTGCACTGCCCAAACCACTCAATCCATAGTAACTACCTCGTCCACGGTAGCCAGGTCACTAGGTTCTAGCTTCCTTCCACCAAGCGCAGGCAAAGCAGTGCTGTTTATGTTTATGTTATCCGAGAAATGGGTATTAAGCAAGAGCTGTAATGTCTCCATTTCTCCTCCTGTAAAGGAACCGTCAGGATATCTTAAAGTACCCAACTGACAATCCTTATCCTAACCAAGAATCCGTATCAGCCTAGACGTCTCTTGAGTCGAATTTAGATCCTCGCAAAACGATCTCCAAGAGTTTCTCTTAGCTTTCCTTAAAGCATATTTATATGCTTTTTTAAGACTATTGTAACTATCCCATGATTCCGAAGAATCGGTTAGGACAGCCTTCCTGTAAGAGCCTCTAACTTGTCTTCTTAGCTTTTCTAACGAAGATGTTCACCAGGGGTTCCTACTACCACTAACCAACTTGGGAGGACAGGTCTCTTCGAATGAAGGCTTAATGTGTTCATGTAGAACACAAACCTCTCTTTCCAATTCAGTAATATCACCAAGAGCACTTGACTGGATAATCATTCTATCTCCTAGAAGTCTAGAATAAGAATTCTAATCCGCCCTTCTGGGGTTCCTATAGGTAGCCATGGTGACTGGATCAATCCCCAGACTATACCTAATAATCCTGTGATCAGAAATGGAAGCTGCCGAACTTACCCTCCAATCTCTAATCAGTTTACTAATATTCCTAGAAGCAAGAGTAATATCAATAACTTGTCTTCTAATTTTAGTTACAAAAGTGGGTTCAGAACCCCTATTTACAAGGTCCACCTCAATCCATCAAGAAGTCCATGACAGCACGACCCGTAGTATTGATGTCGCTGCTGCCCCAGACAATATGATGTGCATTTGCATCACAATCTATAATTATAGGTGTTTGCTGGATTCCGTAAACCGTACCAAATCTACTACTTCCTGCGGAGGAGGAGAGGGATGATCATAGGGGAAATAGGCCGAGGCCACCACCACATCAAGACATCGGCCACCAATCCCCAGAGCAACCCTCACCGCCACCAGATCCCTAGAGAAAAACTGTCTGAGCAGGACGGCGCCGACATCTCTACTAACGCAAATACATGCTCTAGGAGTGTCCCCGCCATCCGCAATAAACAGCCTTCCATTGACCGCACTCAAACCTCGAACCAATCCTTTATAAGCATAGAGTTCTTGGATAAATGTAAAATAAGTATGCAACCCAGCAATAGAGCGGCACAAATTAGCCGTTGCATCTTTGCTATGCTGCAAGTTAACCTGAACATTTCTACCTTGTCAATCATAGTGATAAGTCAACTAATGTAAGAAATGGAACTTCTGACATACTTGATAGCAGGCAGGAACAAAAATAAATAAATAAATAAATAAAAATACCTGCCTTACATATCTCTCCTTTTTCCTTTGACCACGTTTCAGAAATCGCCGCAGGGGGACAAGTCCTCCGCGGCTCCTCCTGACACGTACTCCTTCAGAAGCAAACCTTTCCTGTCTCTAGATATTTTTCCAGATTCCCACCCATTAGTGCATCCAGGCCCTGGTCACCCGACTCTGGATGTACAGAGGAATTACCCCCACCACCGGTGGCCCCCTCTTCTAAGGGGCTCCCGGCTGACGAATTTAAAGTTAAAAACATATAATAAATAAAATTAAAAATTCATCTCCAGAGCTATCCACCCTCCACGGAGCCTCACAATTTGGGACGCTTTGAAGAAGAGATATAGCGCCCAGGGATTGTGAGTCAAGGCCCACAATACTCGGGAGCTCACTCAAGCGTTCTTTACGCTAGCCGATTGACCAGAGCTGGGTTTAGGCTTGGCCGCTGTTAGTGGAGTCAGGAACCAAAGTGGGTGTTGGACTGCAAGGCACGCGAGGGAACGTGCATCAGCGAAGACCTGCGTACTGACACCACCAGGTCTTCCCGTCCAACGACCCAGGTATCCACCAACATAGGGTAAAAAGACCGGTTCTAGCACAAGGGCTACGGAGCCAAGTCTTTTTTGGGGGTTGCAAGAACGCCGCTGCCATCATCCAAATCAATGAGCTTAATTCAAAGATGACGTCATCAGATTAAATATTATCCAAATCGCGCCCCACCCCCACCCCCAGGCCAGACCTAAATTCAAAAGATAGCCCCCAACCTCCCACCCCAGGCCAGACCTAAATTCAAGAGAAAAAAAAAGATTTCTACATGACCTTGAATCGAACCAGCAAACCCAGCACTCACAGTCGGTTATCTAAACCAGTAGACCACCGACGCCACTCGGTCCTATGTAGAAAAAGATCTCGTCTATAAATTTATGTGCGTTGTACGAGCGCGTTCCAAGTTAGTTGTTTAGTTGTAGTAGTGTGTTTAAAAAAGTTTTTTTATTACTGCTTACACCTATTAATTATAGCACGTAGATTTCAACGGAAGAGAGAGATGAAGTTAAGATGACGCAACATTTAAGCTGATAAGAAGGTTTTACATATATATCGCAGAGCAGCTCGCTATCATCCTATCTTCGACCTTGAGGTCAATCTAATGCGATAACTTAGCATTATTGTTTTTTTAATTGAATTTCAGTCAGTCAGAAGACCGCACAGACGCTGTTTATGACTCACTCGAGACATATATAGATAAAAACAGTTGGTTAGAAGATATTGCATAATTGTAGATGTCCTTGGTCTTATCAGCATATACTGTTTAATCACACCAAACCATTATGATACTGGGTGTTAACATTATACCTATTAAAAAATGCATACCAGCTAATAAATATTTTTTGAGGAGTTAGAATAAAAACTCATTTATATAATTGTTTTACAAATTTTTTATTATCAATTTGTTACAATGACATTTTTATGGTATAATACATTGAATAATTAATAAAACTCATTTATTTAATTTTTTATGGTATAATACACTGTTTTGATCAATTAATACCAAAATATTTATAATGTATCATAAAAAACATAAAATTAATTTTTTGGTCTAATATGTTTACGCAAACGTTAATCTGCATCAATATCCTGCACTAAAATGTCCCGGTGTCCATAGGCCAACGAGATTATTCCATCAGGCAGGATGAACCGTTTATTATCTGAGGCTGAAAGGCTTCGTTTATTAATTAAGGTGGAGTAGACTTTATGCCCTACCGACCGAATCGATTTCATTATGCTTAACATCGAGACATCGTTGAATAGGACGGATTTATAATCGGCAAATCCAAGTTTCTTAAGCGTAGATCTTTGCACGCCTTTTGCACGCTTCTTTATATCCCCCTCCACATCAATAGCATACATCTTCGGACGCAATGCAACCACTTCGGTAATTATGCGCCCATCCACTTCATCCTTAAATTTCCCCAATACCTTTTTATTTTTAATTGAGAAATTCGGATGGCTTGGATGATATCCTGACGTTCAAAATGATCTTCCATTTCCAGCATATCCTTAAAAATGTCATCTGTGCTGATACGGTACAATAGGGAGTCCGTATCCGTATATATTAAACGAAGCCGTTCTGGTCCATATTTTTGCAGCGTAATGGAGTAATGAAATTTGAAAATTATATCCTTCGAGATCTCCAAAATAGAAAAGCCCACGTACGGAACTTTGTTAAAGTATATCCTCGTTTTGGCCATCCTAACACCAACCAAATTCTCATCATATATTTTAGCATCGAGGAATGTTGGCTTTGCAATTAATTTCATTAATCTGCTATCATTAGTGACAAGCTCAAAGTTCATCCTTTTACGTACATTCTCCACAGTCTTCCCAAAGTTTGCATTATTATATAATTTTTACTGATTCTTCTCAAAATCGTTGGTTGCACGAGTCCTCATATCCGTGTTTAATTTGATGTAAGGAAGAAGCCATGGTGATTGCTTAAATCGAAGGGCTCTACGAACCCGCACCAGCTGCAGCCCATAATCGAGGGCCTGTTTAAGAGCAATGTAGTGAACCACGTATCTCTCCCGCTTGCCTAGATGAGGAATCAATTTTTTAATATTTCCCTCACTGTTAGGAGGCGCCATTGTTTCTGCAAGAAATGGGAGGTCGTTGTGAAGCGGATGAAGATGTTCAGGATATTCCAGATCCACTTCTAATATATATCCAAAGTCGGAATCATCAGGGATGTCTTGAACTTGAATCTCTTCCGGCTGTTCCACCCATTCAAAGCCTCCATAAGGTAAAAACCTACTCTGTGCATCACCATATAAATTGTTTGCATCGTAATACATGATGAATACTGACTCTTGCGTTGGATCATAGGTTTGCATGTATTTATTATTGGCCTTGCAATACCGTAGGGAAGCCTGGCAGATACCTCCTCTTATGCCACGTTCGACCATTAGAATCATTTCATAATCAAGCAGAAGTTCCAATTTAATGCCTGTTAACCTCAACATAGCATCCCACGCCATACCGGGAGCAGTGAAATAATGCGCAGGATCGATTTTATGAGTACTCATTGTCACACATCTAAAGTTTTCAAAGACATCAGCCAGCAACAAAACATCAGTCTTTAAATAGATATCACTATATTCTCCCAACGTTGTACAATGAAACTCGTTCCACACCTTCACTGCATGGTTATAATCCTCTTCGCCAATATGGCTGTCCGTCAAGGCGTTGTAGAATGCAACCTTAGGTGGTAAATTTTCTTCATCCAATTTCTGCCAGGAACTCACATAGTCGTACGGGAAAACGCCTTTTCTTAATACAAGGGGCAGCTGCGTTTCAGTGAAATATGTCGCAGTTTCCATGAAAGAAGATTTTGGTAAGTAATTAACTAGTTGAGCCAGACTCTCTGCCATGAATCTGAATGAATCCAAGAAGCGAAATTGAATACCATTAATGTACTTTGCAAATGAAATAAACTTCTCTTCAGTATGAGGTATTACATTAACTCTGCCTGGAAGTTTCCCCAATTCTTTAATAATAAAATGCGAATCGTACCCGCTGAGATCGTGAATGAATACTGGAACATAAGTTGGTTGCCGGCATCGCAAATTACAATTATTACATGCAGCGCCCCTATATTTGCCTGAAATATGACAATGATCCCGCACCTTATGGTTGGCTTCGCTGAATGTATGATTGCAGAGATAACAGGTATCAGCTGCCTTCCATTCTCTTTCTTCTAACTCACTAATCACTATGTCCACATTTTTTTTTAACATCTTGCCAATGACTGTTGATAAATCGCTTAGATGACGTAAGAATTTTTCAGCTGCATTCTCTCCCCTATATAGAAATGGTTCTTTAAGCGTCCAAAGATGTTCTATTTCATCGGTGGGTTTTACACAGGCGCAGAAAGAAAACGGTTCATGTTCCTGATAGTTCGTTGTAGATGATCGGGCTGGGGAAGGCGCACATGAATGTATAGGTTTTAAAATGCACTCGAAATCGGCGTAAATCACAAAATTTGCTTTTAGCTGGCGTTCAACGTTTTTGAATACAATAAAAGGTTCTTCAGTTGGGAGTTTAACAGCTGCCGGATTGTTAGTGCCACAATATATCTTGTGTTCTTGTAGTTTATCCTCTGCTGATTTTCCATACTGTCCATCAAAGTGTGTAAAACAGCGTTTACACAACTGTATTGCATGTATATGTTTTGTTATTTGCCTGGAAACCAACCTATTTAAATGTTTAATAAAAATATAATGTTGTTTTTCTCCATCTTGCATGAGTAAAAGATCACGATGGTCTTGCAGTTCTTCTTTAACAACCTTCAGCGGGTAAACACTATTATCACCATCCAACCCGAATACATTTATTGATATATTGTTTACTTTTTCGAACTTTTTGATCTGGTGAAGAGGCGTGGGGAATGAAACGCACTCAAAATTATAAGGATGAACCTGCGTTTTATATTTACTAACACGTTGAGGTTTTTTATCCACAAATTTTGCTAATACAGCATATTTAAAACACTCCTCGTCGTAATTCTCTGGATTTATATAAGCCTTCTTAGCAGCGATAGATTTAGGAAGTTTGATATATGTCGACCCTCCTAGTGGCTTGTACATATTTATTCGCAACCTTGCTCCATCTATTCCAACCAGCTTCCATCCACTCTTCTCTAACTGTGCCTCTTCCATTTCGTTTACTAATTTCTTGAATATATGTTCGAGAAACTCATCGATGTCTGTGTCCATATAAACGGCCTTATTCCGAGTTTTAAATGATCTATCAGTTTGTTCCCCGAGTGTATTCTCAAACAGACATTCCACCACTATATTAATTTTTAGCGTACGTTTCTCTTCCAATTGTTGTTTAATGAGCTCGTATAGACGCCTTTTAATCGACTGCAGAAACGTAGATAGATCTTCAAATTCCGCTGATTGCAGAAAATATGACCTTATTCTCCCCCGACATGCCGATTCATATTCTTCAGATGCCCGTTTAACAATTCCGCTTTAGTTGGTTCCACACATGCCTTTTCAGCGCCTGAATTATCATATCGAGCTTTCTTTACAGGAGGTCGATCAGCACAGACTATTTCATGTCGCTCGCCGTTATATCTATTCAAAAAAGTCCGTTTACAGCCCTTACAGGCATACATCTGGTTTGCATTACAGTATCTTTGGTGGCGATAGAGATTCTTCTTCAAAGTGAATGTTTTTCCACATTTCTCACAGCTAAATGTTGCCATCTTGAACGATGTTTAACGTGTAGGAAGTCACACTAAGACTGAGATCCATACCTCACGCATCTATATTTATACCTTCGGGAACCGACTTTGCGCATGCGCATAACTTTTCCCCAAAATGTAACACAATCTAGAGTAATAAAGTACAAAACAAGTTTTAAGCATGTGCATAGCATTTCTCAAATGTGACACGATCTAGAGTAATAAAGTACAAAACCATTGTTGCGCATGCGCATAGCATTTCTCAAATCTAGAGTAAATTGGTATATTAATAAACAGAAATAGCACTTTTAGGAGACAACCTAACCCCCCACCTCCGCCTCAAAGGTGCCTAAAATGCATTTTCCCAGAGACATATTTCAAATAAAAATTGTAGATCCTTGTATGTGTAGTTGATATATCAATTTTACTGAAAATTGTTGGAACTATTTTGAAATGATTGCAAAATCCATTCAGTAAAGTGGTACTTCCGCTTGAGGAATTTCGACAGATAACGTACTTCTGGAACCCCATGTGATACCCCAGACGGAATAGCGTGTTTGAACTAATTACTATAACACTAAACAGAAAATGGGTAAATATTACGTAATGTTCTAAAAATAGATCTTTAGAGGCGGTGACCTTGAAAGGAAGTTAAAACTATAAACAATTAGCTATCGAATATGCATATTTACATATTTGTAAAAAATGAATGTGTGTGTGTGTGTGTGTCGGATTCATTGACATGTAGTTAGCAAGACAAATTAATGAAATTCATCGGTGTTTTTATGGAAAAATCATAAAAACTAAAAACTGTTCAGTAAAACACAGTTCCGGCTTACTAATTTTTCTTGAAACTCGGAGTTGGTGTTTCAAACAGCGCGAAATAATAATACTTCAATCAAGTCTGGCACAATGTTGCAAAAAACATGCATAGTCTTGCTATCTAAAGGTCAATGAATCCGACACACACACACACACACACACACACACACACACATTCATTTTTTTTTACAAATATGTAAATATGCATATTCGATAGCTAATTGTTTATATTTTTAACTTCCTTTCAAGGTCACCGCCTCTAAAGATCTATTTTTAGAACATTACGTAATATTTAACCATTTTCTGTTTAGTGTTATAGTAATTAGTTCAAACACGCTATTCCGTCTGGGGTATCACATGGGGTTCCAGAAGTACGTTATCTGTCGAAATTCCTCCAGCGGAAGTACCACTTTACTGAATGGATTTTGCAATCATTTCAAAATAGTTCCAACAATTTTCAGTAAAATTGATATATCAACTACACATACAAGGATCTACAATTTTTATTTGAAATATTTCTCTGGGAAAATGCATTTTAGGCACCTTTGATGCGGAGGTGGGGGGTTAGGTTGTCTCCTAAAAGTGCTATTTCTGTTTATTAATATACCAATTTACTCTAGATTTGAGAAATGCTATGCGCATGCGCAACAATGGTTTTGTACTTTATTACTCTAGATCGTGTCACATTTGAGAAATGCTATGCACATGCTTAAAACTTGTTTTGTACTTTATTACTCTAGATTGTGTTACATTTTGGGAAAAGTTATGCGCATGCGCAAAGTCGGTTCCCGAAGGTATAAATATAGATGCGTGGGGTATGGATCTCAGTCTTAGTGTGACTTCCTACACGTTAAACATCGTTCAAGATGGCAACATTTAGCTGTGAGAAATGTGGAAAAACATTCACTTTGAAGAAGAATCTCTATCGCCACCAAAGATACTGTAATGCAAACCAGATGTATGTCTGTAAGGGCTGTAAACGGACTCTTTTGAATAGATATAACGGCGAGCGACATGAAATAGTCTGTGCTGACCGACCTCCTGTAAAGAAAGCTCGATATGATAATTCAGGCGCTGAAAAGGCATGTGTGGAACCAACTAAAGCGGAATTGTTAAAACGGGCATCTGAAGAATATGAATCGGCATGTCGGGGGAGAATAAGGTCATATTTTCTGCAATCAGCGGAATTTGAAGATCTATCTACGTTTCTGCAGTCGATTAAAAGGCGTCTATACGAGCTCATTAAACTACAATTGGAAGAGAAACGTACGCTAAAAATTAATATAGTGGTGGAATGTCTGTTTGAGAACACACTCGGGGAACAAACTGATAGATCATTTAAAACTCGGAATAAGGCCATTTATATGGACACAGATATCGGTGAGTTTCTCGAACATAGATTCAAGAAATTAGTGAACGAAATGGAAGAGGCACAGTTAGAGAAGAGTGGATGGAAGCTGGTTGGGATAGATGGAGCAAGGTTGCGGATAAATATGTACAAGCCGCTAGGAGGGGCGACATATATCAAACTTCCTAAATCTATCGCTGCTAAGAAGGCTTGTATAAATCCGGAGAATTACGACGAGGAGTGTTTTAAATATGCTGTATTAGCAAAATTTGTGGATAAAGACCCTCAACGTGTTAGTAAATATAAAACGCTGGTCCATCCTTATAATTTTGAGTGCGTTTCATTCCCCACGCCTCTTCACCAGATCAAAAAGTTCGAAAAAGTAAACAATATATCAATAAATGTTTTCGGGTTGGATGGTGATAATAGTGTTTACCCGCTGAAGGTTGTTAAAGAAGAACTGCTAGACCATCGCGACCTTTTACTCATGCAAGATGGAGAAAAACAACATTATGTTTTTATTAAACATTTCAATAGGTTGGTTTCCGGGCAAAAAACAAACTATGCGCATGCAATACAGTTGTGTAAACGCTGTTTTACACACTTTGATGGGCGTTATGGAAAATCAGCAGAGGATAAACTACAAGAACACAGGATATATTGTGGCGATAACATTCCAGCAGCTGTTAAACTCCCAACTGAAGAACCTTTTATAGAATTTAAATACGTTGAACGTCAGCTAAAAGCAAATTTTGTGATTTACGCCGATTTCGAGTGCCTTTTAAAACCTATACATTCATGTGTGCCTTCCCCAGCCCGATCATCTACAACGAACTATCAGGAACATGAACCGTTTTCTTTCTGCGCCTATGTAAAACCCACCGATGAAATAGAACATCTTTGGACGCTTAAAGAACCATTTCTATATAGGGGAGAGAATGCAGCCGAAAAATTCTTACGTCATCTAAGCGATTTATCAACAGTCATTGGCAAGATGTTAAACAAAAATGTGGACATAGTGATTAGTGAGTTAGAAGAAAGAGAATGGAAGGCAGCTGATACCTGTTATCTCTGCAATCATACATTCAGCGAAGCCAAC
>JAAEAF010013917.1:0-28387 GCA_011037195.1 Triatoma infestans
GACCATCGCGACCTTTTACTCATGCAAGATGGAGAAAAACAACATTATGTTTTTATTAAACATTTCAATAGGTTGGTTTCCGGGCAAAAAACAAACTATGCGCATGCAATACAGTTGTGTAAACGCTGTTTTACACCCTTTGATGGGCGTTATGGAAAATCAGCAGAGGATAAACTACAAGAACACAGGATATATTGTGGCGATAACATTCCAGCAGCTGTTAAACTCCCAACTGAAGAACCTTTTATAGAATTTAAAAACGTTGAACGTCAGCTAAAAGCAAATTTTGAGATTTACGCCGATTTCGAGTGCCTTTTAAAACCTATACATTCATGTGCGCCTTCCCCAGCCCGATCATCTACAACGAACTATCAGGAACATGAACCGTTTTCTTTCTGCGCCTATGTAAAACCCACCGATGAAATAGAACATCTTTGGACGCTTAAAGAACCATTTCTATATAGGGGAGGGAATGCAGCTGAAAAATTCTTACGTCATCTAAGCGATTTATCAACAGTCATTGGCAAGATGTTAAACAAAAATGTGGACATAGTGATTAGTGAGTTAGAAGAAAGAGAATGGAAGGCAGCTGATACCTGTTATCTCTGCAGTCATACATTCAGCGAAGCCAACCATAAGGTGCGGGATCATTGTCATATGTCAGGCAAATATAGGGGCGCTGCATGTAATAATTGTAATTTGCGATGCCGGCAACCAACTTATGTTCCAGTATTCATTCACAATCTCAGCGGGTACGATTCGCATTTTATTATTAAAGAATTGGGGAAACTTCCAGGCAGAGTTAATGTAATACCTCATACTGAAGAGAAGGTTATTTCATTTGCAAAGTACATTAATGGTATTCAATTTCGCTTCTTGGATTCATTCAGATTCATGGCAGAGAGTCTGGCTCAACTAGTTAATTACTTACCAAAATCTTCTTTCATGGAAACTGCGAAATATTTCACTGAAACGCAGCTGCCCCTTGTATTAAGAAAAGGCGTTTTCCCGTACGACTCTGTGAGTTCCTGGCAGAAATTGGATGAAGAAAATTTACCACCTAAGGTTGCATTCTACAACGCCTTGACGGACAGCCATATTGGCGAAGAGGATTATAACCATGCAGTGAAGGTGTGGAACGAGTTTCATTGTACAACGTTGGGAGAATATAGTGATATCTATTTAAAGACTGATGTTTTGTTGCTGGCTGATGTCTTTGAAAACTTTAGACGTGTGACAATGAGGACTCATAAAATCGATCCTGCGCATTATTTCACTGCTCCCGGTATGGCGTGGGATGCTATGTTGAGGTTAACAGGCATTAAATTGGAACTTCTGCTTGATTATGAAATGATTCTAATGGTCGAACGTGGCATAAGAGGAGGTATCTGCCAGGCTTCCCTACGGTATTGCAAGGCCAATAATAAATACATGCAAACCTATGATCCAACGCAAGAGTCAGTATTCATCATGTATTACGATGCAAACAATTTATATGGTGATGCACAGAGTAGGGTTTTACCTTATGGAGGCTTTGAATGGGTGGAACAGCCGGAAGAGATTCAAGTTCAAGACATCCCTGATGATTCCGACTTTGGATATATATTAGAAGTGGATCTGGAATATCCAGAACATCTTCATCCGCTTCACAACGACCTCCCGTTTCTTGCAGAAACAATGGCGCCTCCTAACAGTGAGGGAAATATTAAAAAATTGATTCCTCATCTTGGCAAGCGGGAGAGATACGTGGTTCACTACATTGCTCTTAAACAGGCCCTCGATTATGGGCCTGGCTGCAGCTGGTGCGGGTTCGTAGAGCCCTTCGATTTAAGCAATCACCATGGCTTCTTCCTTACATCAAATTAAACACGGATATGAGGACTCGTGCAACCAACGATTTTGAGAAGAATCAGTACAAATTATATAATAATGCAAACTTTGGGAAGACTATGGAGAATGTGCGTAAAAGGATGAACTTTGAGCTTGTCACTAATGATAGCAGATTAATGAAATTAATTGCAAAGCCAACATTCCTCGATGCTAAAATATATGATGAGAATTTGGTTGGTGTTAGGATGGCCAAAACGAGGATATACTTTAACAAAGTTCCGTACGTGGGCTTTTCTATTTTGGAGATCTCGAATGATATAATTTTCAAATTTCATTACTCCATTATGCTGCAAAAAATATGGACCAGAACGGCTTCGTTTAATATATACGGATACGGACTCCCTATTGTACCGTATCAGCACAGATGACATTTTTAAGGATATGCTGGAAATGGAAGATCATTTTGACACGTCAGGATATCATCCAAGCCATCCGAATTTCTCAATTAAAAATAAAAAGGTATTGGGGAAATTTGAGGATGAAGTGGATGGGCGCATAATTACCGAAGTGGTTGCTTTGCGTCCGAAGATGTATGCTATTGATGTGGATGGGGATATAAAGAAGCGTGCAAAGATCTACGCTTAAGAAACTTGGATTTGCCGATTATAAATCCGTCCTATTCAACGATGTCTCGATGTTAAGCATAATGAAATCGATTCGGTCGGTAGGGCATAAAGTCTACTCCACCTTAATTAATAAACGAAGCCTTTCAGCCTCAGATAATAAACGGTTCATCCTGCCTGATGGAATAAACTCGTTGGCCTATGGACACCGGGACATTTTAGTGCAGGATATTGATGCAGATTAACGTTTGCGTAAACATATTAGACCAAAAAATTAATTTTATGTTTTTTATGATACATTATAAATATTTTGGTATTAATTGATCAAAACAGTGTATTATACCATAAAAAATTAAATAAATGAGTTTTATTAATTATTCAATGTATTATACCATAAACATGTCATTGTAACAAATTGATAATAAAAAATTTTTAAAACAATTATATAAATGAGTTTTTATTCTAACTCCTCAAAAAATATTTATTAGCTGGTATGCATTTTTTAATAGGTATAATGTTAACACCCAGTATCATAATGGTTTGGTGTGATTAAACAGTATATGCTGATAAGACCAAGGACATCTACAATTATGCAATATCTTCTAACCAACTGTTTTTATCTATATATGTCTCGAGTGAGTCATAACAGCGGTTGTGCGGTCTTCTGACCGACTGAAATTCAATTAAAAAAAAAATAATGCTAAGTTATCGCATTAGATTGACCTCAAGGTCGAAGATAGGATGATAGCGAGCTGCTCTGCGATATATATGTAAAACCTTCTTCTCAGCTTAAATGTTGCGTCATCTTAACTTCCTCTCTCTCTTCCGTTGAAATCTACGTGCTATAATTAATAGGTGTAAGCAGTAATAAAAAAACTTTTTTAAACACACTACTACAACTAAACAACTAACTTGGAACGCGCTCGTACAACGCACATAAATTTATAGACGAGATCTTTTTCTACATAGGACCGAGTGGCATCGGTGGTCTACTGGTTTAGATAACCGACTGTGAGTGCTGGGTTTGCTGGTTCGATTCAAGGTCATGTAGAAATCTTTTTTTTTCTCTTGAATTTAGGTCTGGCCTGGGGTGGGAGGTTGGGGGGCTATCTTTTGAATTTAGGTCTGGCCTGGGGGTGGGGGTGGGGCGCGATTTGGATAATATTTAATCTGATGACGTCATCTTTGAATTAAGCTCATTGATTTGGATGATGGCAGCGGCGTTCTTGCAACCCCCAAAAAAGACTTGGCTCCGTAGCCCTTGCGCCAGAACCGGTCTTTTTACCCTACTAACGGCATTTCCGCATTTCCGGTTAGTGCAAAAGGGCAATTTGAGTAAAACTCGATGTGCATTTTCTGGAACTTTGACGGAGTAATTCATCACGAATTTGTTCCCAATGGACTTTCCATAAATTCGACTTTTACTGCCAATAGAATGTACTCAAATTTTGCCTAGTGGTATCCAGCAATCGCAAACAAACTTTATCCAACAAACAAGATAACGGCTCGGTCCCAAACCTACCATGAAACTAAAAAAAAAAAAAAAAATTGAAGAATTTGGTGGTGGCGTTGAACTTTATTTTCATCCACTCAAGACTTATCTCCATCCGACTACCATTTGTTTCGGTCATTGGCGCAATTTCTTTGCGGGAGAAAATCCCTCAGTATGGAAATTCCATCGGGAACGAATTCGTGATGAATTACTCCTCCTTCGTTGTTACAAAAAAAGCGTAACGACTTTTTCTCAAATGGCTCACTTGCACTAATCGAAAATGCCGTTGACCGCGTTCCAACCATTGACCACCTGTCTTTGGATTTCACCAATATGATAAGAGAATCTAAGTCCTCTTGGGACTTGGGAAAGATTAATTGTGTTATTTCATCTCACATCTGAACAGTTTACAACTCTAACTTAGAACTAAAGATAGAAACTGGAGAAGATAAGAAGCTACATTTCTTAGACGTACTAGTTTAAGAAGAAGGCTGGGACATTGAGACTACGGGGTGCCGAAAAGAACCCATATGAACTTTACTTAAATAAACGCTTAAACGCCATCCATCCAGAAGAAAGCCGAACGATTGAATGAAAAATCAACGCCGGCAAGCTCTCGAATGAAATGACTATAACTGCTCACTAATAGACTAATAAATATTACTTTCAATAAGACCAAACTACCACTCCGTACAGAGATACCAGAAGAAAGAAAACCAAAGCTATTCCTCCATATAATGTACAAGGAGTGTCAGATAAGATCACAACAATCCTGGCAAAGCACAAAGCAGAAACTACACTGGAAAGGGCAGGGACAAATTTTCAACTAGAAAAATCTGAAATGAAACACACATACAATTTTTTCTGATTGCAATTATCACAATTTTAACTGTATGAAGCCATTTGGGTGACAACAAAAGAGTTTTTTTTTAAGTTCGTTGGAAATGTGGTTTTTAAATACCGATAATCGATTTCATATTCATATTTTATTTCTTCAAGTTGTTGTCAGTGGGCAAATTAAATCTATTATGCAATAGAATCATATATTTCTAGATAATTTTCACATTAAAAGTCATCTTTTGTAGTGATCCCATGAACAAGGGTGAATATTGAAAGATTATAATTGAAATTGTTACATAGAAGAAGGTACCATGAGACTGAAAGGGAATATCTTATGGGCATTCCATTATGGTACATTAGTTAAACCTACCATCACATATCTGCTACTCTCTCTATGATTAAAGCAAGGGCTAACAAATAATTACTGAGGGCACTAATGACACGGCACCCTTAGCCATTCACTATAGAAATGTACAAAATTAGTAACTTAATTTTCTAACTCCTAATCATGAGTATGGTGAAGTCTCTACATTATTGTTTGACTTTCTCATAACATTATGAGATTTTTATTATCACGATCAACTTTTTTCATAATTTATAATTTTTTTTAAAATAAAATTATAATAAAAAACTTTACGTTAACCAATTTTCTTTCAAATTTGGAAATCTAACACTGCTTTTAAAAATCATTAAGCCTTTTATGAGAAAATTCGAAAAACTGAAAGGAAAGCAAAATCAGTAACATGGCACTTCTGATAAATGGATTTTGACAGAAACTTTCGTCAGATGCGTTAATGATAATATTAAGTTCGAGATTCCAGAGATATTTCGTCAATTTCAAAAATATGACACGATTTATTGTGCCAATTTTATGAGAATGTAAAAATTTAAAAATATTGAATAAAATCAAATCTTTATGAGTAAAACATTGTTAAACAAATTTATTAAAAAATTACTATTTCCATTGAAATTTCACGTTGTTTAAATGAAAGAAGTATTTATTGAAGCAGATAATACGCTACTACCAACCATCTCCCCTGTAACAACACCAGACATTCTATTTAGTGATTGACGGATAGACCTCTTTTTTGCATTTAAATTACATCAAACTTCAATAACGTTCAGATAAATGTTTTTTTTTTTGTTTGTTTTTTTTTAAACAAGTTTAATGCCATTTTATATTTAAATGGAAGTTCTACAAAGAAACAGTTTTTATGAATAAATCTATAAAATCCATATTTAATTTTAATGTAATCAGATTATATCATACCCCTTACCGTGCATCAGACATTAAAGGATATTATTACAGATTAAATAAAAAGAATATTTTATTCAAGATATTGCACCATTTTTCTCGGCATTGTGCCAAATGCTTACGTTTTGAATTGGCTCGTGATATTCCAATTAGAATCTCAAATTTGCTCATTATTTATTGAAATAACTTATTCATCAATATAAACAAAGTAATCAATAATAAAAATAATATCCTAAAAACGTCAGAGACAATTCCGGCATGATTAAAAACTGATACAATGGCAGACTGATGACCTAGGACATTCGCCTAAATCTTCGTTAATATATGTCCTACATCAACAAGTCGGAGAGTAGGCTTTTAAGATTTTGCACCAATTTTCTCGGCATTGTGCCAAATGCGTTTATTTTGACCGTTTTTTTATGTTCCTATGTAGGGTTTATCTCTGCTCATAGAGAGAGATTGAATTCGTAAATTACTGGTATATGAATATTTATTATCGACCTCCTAACTGCCGATATCCAGTTTCCTCTGGCTTTAGTATGGCTGACTGTAATAATGGTTTAATAATAGTTTAATTAACATCCTCTCTAATGAGCGAACCTCATTTCCACGGCTGCACTCTACGTACCTATATAAAGGTTCTGTTTCACTTGATTAAGTTACAAAAGCAATTTGAAAATCGTCACAATGTTTGTGGGCCAATCTAAAAATTCGAGGCAATAAAACATCCGAGCTTTCTTCTTCTAATTGGTCGCTTAGAAACATCGCCATTGTGTGCGACAGTATTATTGTGAATCCAACAAAATCCATTTATTAGGTATTACGAAAAGTTTCTTGCAGCGAAAGATCTTCACAGCCATGGCTACAAAATAAAATAATTTATTCAATCCAGGGTTCTTGTTTTGGGACATTCATAATACAGTTCTTTCGCTTGCCGCCATTAATAAAGTTATAAATAATTAGAATACTAGGCAAGGGATTAGCTCTAGAGCTAGACTCACACATGGAGGAGGTTCCGGGTTAGATCCAAGCTATTCTTAGATTTTTTTTCTTCCAAGGAGCCTCTAAAACTCGCCGCCCGGTGATTGGCAGTGTTGTCTGTAAAGTGAGACCACTGTCCAGAGGCCGGCAGTAGACTAAATAGGCTCTGGCCGCCAATCCGAACGTAGATGTTGACGCGCCTAAAAAAAAATAACAGAATCGGATACTCTTTCCGCATTCTCTGTTTGGCTTCATTAACATACGTTCATTCTAGTTTAAGTTTAGTATTTTCGGTAGGAGAGAAAAATTATAAGAGAGAGCTTTCATAAGTGAAAACGGGCAGCTATATGGGCCCATGGAAGCTTTGGATAGAGTCGGGTTTGGCCCTCCCCTCCTTTGTATAATAAGTGAAAACATTGTGAACAATTATGAACTTGTTGTGGTGGTTGGTTCCGCAGAGTTGGAAAGCATCAGAGACATCTTCCGCGTAGCCTGCTTCATTTTGTGGTCATCGACCGATTTCGGGCGTTCGGCCATCTTCAGGATGCGTTTTTCAGACACTGTGACAGACACACTCTGTGTAAAACTGAATTTGCTCTGTGCAAGTCTGTTTTGTCACACTGCCTGAAAAACGCATCCTGAAGATGGGCGAACGCCCGAAACCGGTCGATGACCACAAAATGAAGCAGGCTACCACGGAAAATGTCTCTGAATTATGAACTTATTAGGCCACAAGTTAACAAGACAAATTTATTTATTTTATTAATGTGTGATTCTGTAGAGGCAACCAATTATTATAATGCAAACTAGAAAGAAATCAAAATATTGGTATTATTTGTGATTATAATTCAAATATGCTCCGTGGGTAGTGTGTGTGGATGTTGCGTAAGTGTAAGGGTTGTGCGTGTTGTTAGCTAAGCTAACTTCAGGTTTCGTCAAGATTCATGGAGATGTGGTTAGTCTACAACGGAACATTGCTAGAGATAATGTTAACAAATACTACAGAAATGGAGTTGTTCTAATCGTTTAAAACATTGTAAACGACAAACAATAGGAAAAATTGAAAACGCTATTATATTAATTATTATTATATTATATTAATATTGAGCGAGATTTCTCTTCCTAGTTACAGCCGTTAGCAACACTTCAGTGTTTGTTTGGATGATGATGATGATGCTGTGTAAAATGACGACCATCTAAACTGAATTTGCCGTAACATAATTACTTTAAACTCTGACAATTAACAAGCCACCTGGTACTCTAGTATACCTTAATGACATTGTCTACCGTTTAATATCTTGAACTGTAATCTCCCATACTTGTTAAAATCTCATATAGGCTACTTTCAAATATAATCTAAAATTAACAGACTTATTCGTTAATGGAGATTGTATGGAATTTAATCAGAAACCTTCTCTTAAATATACTAATAATAAGTATTCTAATTAACACTTTTAACAATAATTATTTTAGATCAACTAATTATTATATCCATTAAAGTTTTTTTTATTAAATTAGAATAACCGATAACCTGATATTATGAATCCTGTAATTTTCCACAAAGTTAAATAAAGACGGATTTGATCGCATATTTATTATACGGGTGACCCATTTAAACGAGCCACTTTGGAAATAACTCTTAAACGAACCAAGATATCTAAAAATTGAACATAACGTTTGTTGAAGCATTTTCGTCTAGTTTAGGATGGCGTTAAGGTTTTTTTGATTTCATTGCCGCCTTACACTTTAAATCAATGGTTGAATGTGACGGTTTTTTTTTTTGACCGCCACTTTTTACTTCTGTATTGAAAACTATTGAAAAAATTAAGAAAAATGCTGTTAATTTTACTTCAATATTTCAAACCATTGCCGAAATATTTAACCATAAAGATTCAATTTTCATTGTTTTTTTTTTCTTATTTTTCTGTTTCATAAACTAAAATTCAAAGCGGATTTTTCTTATTAATTTCGAATAAATAAGAGAGTTCAAATGCTGTTAAAACTTAAAACCTATTTTAAAAACCATAAGGGACATATTTTAAAAATCAAATAAAACATCATTAAAACAAAACAATATTCCAGTTTATTTACAAAAATCGATAAAAAAAAAAATATTTCCTATTTATTCAAAATGATATCGTCGGCTTAACCGGCACAAGCGCAGTCGCTGTCCAAACATATGAAGTTGCTAATCGTATTATGTCTGCTGAAATTGCTAAGCAGGTTTGGATTGAGTCTTCTCTAGGTGTTTCTGGAGTTGTTGGTTTCTTGATATAAATTTGTTCTTTGAGATATCCCCAAAGAAAAATCAAGAGGGGCTAAATCTAGTGATCTCGAAGGCCAGCTTACCGGTCTCTGTCTCCCGATCCAGTGGTTACTGAACAGTTCATTCACTTGGAATTAACGGCATTTTTCTTCATTTTGCAATAGTTTTCAATACAGTAGTAAAACTTGGGGGATCAAAAGGAAATCGCTACTTTTAACCATCGATGTCAACATTTCAATTGTAACATTACAGATTCATTTAAAACATTCGAAAATAAATTGTTTCCAGATATATGTTTCAAATAAACGTGCTACATTTACATACCTATCAGCGCTAAATGAAGACTCCTGTTTGTAACTTGCTTTTAAAGGGTAAATCTTTTAAGTTATCATTAATTCTCTGCCAAACCGGAAAAAAAATGTTTAAAAATAAACATTTTAGCTTGCAACATACGTAGTTAAAATCCGTTCAATAAAATCTGAAAAATCCATTCAATAAAGTGGTATTTCCGGTTGCCGATTTTAATCAAAACGAAGTATTTACTTCCGGTGAAAACTCAAATTTCAAAAAATTTGCGATGATCGCAATGCCAGGAGTAAGAAAAAATAAAAAAAAAGAAATATGTTAACTTTATTCTTAAGGCAAAAAAAAATCGATCTTGTAAGTAAGTGACTGTATCTTTTACATATCTTTTAGGATTATTGTAATGTGTCGTGGTGAATGAAACATGTTACTGCCACTATGTAAGCCAACAAAATAGGCAAGTAAATCATCCGTATCGAATTCCCTTTCCACACTGTAATGTAAATACGTATAACCCTTCTTTTGTTTACATTACATGTCAATACTTTATTTTTCGATCGATAATATGCTATATTACTTTATGATTTAGTTTAAAATGTTGATATTGTTTGTATTGAATGTATATTTGTGATTTGGCTGATATAATACTGTAATATTCAATAGTGGTCACAGACCGCTTATGGGTCTGGGGGTACATTTCCAACCTTGAAATTTTGGTAATTGAATTAAATCAGGAATGAAAATGTTTTCTCCAGTAATAAAATTACTATGCTCAGTGACTTCCAATTATCTATTGACTGAACGCTGCTCTGAGCGATTAATCATTTTTATTCTATATAAAAATTCCAATTAAATTTGTAATCCCCTGGAAATTTTAATCTCTTTTTTCGAAAAAAATAAATTTTAGCTCCCCCATGATAATATTAATTATTAATTAAGAGAAGGGCACAGCTAAGTGGAAAGCATACTGGACTCCCATGCGGTGGACCCGTACAGTTCCTAGGAGCCCCTACAGTTCACTGTCCGGTGATGCACAGTGTTGTCTGTAACGAGAGAGCACTATCCGGAGGCCGGCAGTGCACTGACCAGGCTCCGGGCGCCAATGACCATAGATGTTGGCGCACCTTAAATTAAAAAAAAAAAATTATTATCCGAACATTTTTTGACATTAGAAACATTTTTACAAATTTATGTATATATATGCATTATTGCACAGCGCAATTTGCTATAGAGTCCAGATTAAGGTGGAATTACTCACTGATTACCACAGCTCAGTACACCAGCACTTCGTCAGAACAGTACACAATACACTTGAACTACAAACACTCTACCCTTTACAGACAAGGACAAACACAGTACACAAACTAGAGTCTCCGTGCATAGTTAATTAGCGTAAGCCCAGGGAGAAGGAAGGGATTAGCTCAGTGGTATCGCGCTGAATGAGCAACGCGTGATTTGAATCCAGCGTGCTGTCCTTAGATTTTCTCTTCCTAGAAGCCTCTACAGCTCACTATCCGGTGATGGGCAGTGTTGTCTGAGAGGCCGGAGAACGCTCCGAGAGGCACAATAGATCTTTCAAGTCGCAGTGCATATCCCCTTTAAAATAACAATAATTAGTACTCATATTAACTAATTTACAATTTTTAATCTCTCTGCGAATAGTTCTTATGGGGATTACAATCCTTAGTGATAGTGGGGATCCTCAGTGATGGTGTTGCCGCGAACAAGAGGATTATGATGAGTGTAAAAAGGGATGTATGGTATTTAATTTTATCCGGATTTTGATTGCATATAACAGCAAGGGTTTTGTCCCAAGAACAAACGCTTCTAAACGGTGCTCTTCGGTGTAAAAGATTCTTCAAGGCAAGCCTCAGCGTCCCAAATTAAATCCATATTTTTGGTACAGATTTAGGGGAGTTTTCAAGACAAAACTAATCTTCAAGGACCTACTCCTAAAGTCAAAGAAGGGGTAAACAAAATCTACATGAAGTGGATTTGATTTAATATTCCTTGTACTATTTACCATCCAATATCCAATAATCTAAATACATAAATTCAAAATAAATAGAGTAATCTAAAAAAAAAATGGTTAAGTTACAAAAATAATAGTCATAACAAGGAAGGGAATAGCTCAGTGCTTAGCGTACTGGACTCCCATGCGGAGGACCCGCGTTCGAGTCTATCTGTGCTACCCTTAGATTTTTTCTTCCTAGGAGCCTCTACAGCTCACTGACGACAGTGATGAACAGTGTTGTCTTTAACGAGAGAACACAGTCCGGAGGCCGGCAGTGCACGGAGAAGGCTACGGGCGCCAATGACCATAGATGTTGACGCGCCTTAAATTTAAAAAAAAAAAAAAAGTCATAACATGTATAGTGGTATTAATTTTGTTGTAAATGATTTAAAATTTCGAAAGTTACCAATTACAAAAATTGTTGACTTGTTGTGACAAATCAAAAAGCCAAAAAAAAAAAAAAAAAAAGAAATAAGATCAAAGAGAGGGGGAAAAAAGAAAAGTTTATTATTTTTATGGGATTTATTTCTTTTATTTGATTCCTTCTTTCTTGATTTTGTTTTTCCTTCAATCCCAATCTATATTTTCTATATTTTTTTTTTTGGACTCTCCTCTTTATATGTGATCTGTGTGACATTCTCCGCCTGTCCGTACGTATGTAAAAAATAATTATCCGAACTACGTGTTCGGTCGGCTCCCTTTGAGGGATTAACTCTGCCTCGATATTTTAACTTGGTAATTTTCCCACGCCTGCCTCTCTCACGCGCCTACTCCGCCCGTGCGTGCGTACGCGTTAATCCGCTTGCCTTTGAAATAATTTCATCGCCCGCATATTTCCCACGCTTCCCCGCATTTTCCCTCTCTCTCTGTTTTTGGTGGTGGGATTGCCGGCACCTTTCATCTTCGGACTGCGCGCGTTATTTTCGTTTCCCTCACCCTTCAAACCTTCTGTATTCCTCCAAACCTTAACTTCACTTCTCTTCTGTGCATCGTCTGGTCAACAGTGTATTGTGCCGTTCTCTTCTCTGTCGCCCGTCTAGTTGACCTCAGTTACCGCTTCTTTTTCTGTGGTGTACTTTTCGTCCAGCTCTCGCCTGTGCAACGTGTACTTCCGCTTCTTTCTAAGCAGTTAGTCGTGAGTGTAAAATTCGCCTTATATTGATTCGCCGTATTCGCGCCTTTCGATAACGAATTAATATTCGTTATCTTCTTGAGACACAAGTCGCGTCTTTCCTCGCCAACCTCTGGAGAATCAGTCACCTTCCGCGCCTGGGCTCTTCTAACACCACCAGCCGTTACCAACAACAGCGTCATCAGCTTACACGGAGCACTCTCACTCCCTTCCTTTCACCTGAGATCCTTTCTTTCCCACACACACACACGCCCACACAAATACACGTACACGCCACAGCTTCCTCGACCGTTCACCTATCGTCGCAGCTTCGCCGCTTGCGCATTCAGCTTCACCACTCTCCAGGTAAGTCGCAGCTTCTTCCTTTGCATCTCATTTTTATTTTAATTTTATTTATTTTATTTTTTTGTATTTCACTTCTGGGCGTACGTTCGCCCTCGCTCCTTGGGTGTCTGCCGCGCAAACACTACGATTTCCATTCTTTTTTTCTTTATATCCATTCAATTATTCCAAATAATATAAACTTGCAAAGAAATAAATCTGTTATTGATTGGAACATTTCTGACTACGGAGCAAACACGTTGAAGGTAAATGGATTAGAAAATATTAAAAAACTAGTAAAATATTAAATTAATTAATATCCCAAAACTGTATTTTGAATATACAAAAAATGTTGGATGTATCTATTAAAAATTGTCATAAAAAAAATAAATAATCTAAATTTTGAGATTTAACGAAAGAATAAAATATGTAAAAGAGAAAAACATTTAAATCAACAATTGTGTGTTGAAAATATAACACCACTTTGTTAACAAACGAGGAACCATATATAAAAAAAAAAAAGATATCAAAGCGAGACTTTTAAGGATAAATTAAACGAAAAGACTTTAGAAAGGGAAAAAGAAGAAAGAGAATTATATAAAAAGGTTTATCCCATGGGATTAAAGTCAGCATATAAAAACAGGAATAGATCCAGTGTTATTAATAGAGTTACATAATACCATCAAGATTTATATGTTTGTTAAGAAGGGTACAATTGTACTGTCATAAAGTAAAAAGTTTACTTAATTGCAATTAATAAATAATTTTCTTTTTCATCAAAAACAAGAAAAAAAAAAAATCATACAACAAATATTATGTGGCATTCTTTGGTAATTATGAAAGGTAAGTGCTTTCCGTGCTGGGAAATCTCTAGGATCAGGTGGGCTCCAGATGGAATTATTGTAATATGGTGGAGAAAAAGTGGTAACCATTCTTAACAACTTGGTTAATAAGATATTTAAAGGTGAGGAAATATCGGACGAGATAAAAATAGGTCATATAATCTCTATTCACAAAAAGGAAGATATAAGGCTTTGCTCAAATTATCGTGGAATTTGTGTAAATAATGCTTTGATGAAAATATTTGGTGATATCTTAAGAAAAAGAATTGAAAGAGAGTATATTAGACGTCAGAGGAGCAATGTGGCATCACAGCTGAGCAATCATATACCGACCACATATTTTTATTAAAGCAGGTACTGGAAAAATGTGAAACAAAAGGAAAAGATACTAGTCTCACGTTTATAGATCTAGAGAAAGCTTATGACAGCGTATCTTATCGGAAACTGGGAGATTTACTGAAAATAGCCTCGATCAGCGGTCCATTAAGAAATATAATCAAGGAGATATACCGGAACAACATGTGTCAAGTAAAACTTAGAAAACGATTATCAAGGAAATTCCCAACTTCCAAGGAGCCCTTCAAGGGTGCAGTGTGTCCCCCCCCCTCAACTCTTTTTAAGATTTTCATGAACGTAAGCCTTCAACACTGGTCAAGGAAATGCGGCAAGATGGGTTTAGAAATAGATGAAGGGACATTTCTTCATACTCTATTTTTTGCTGACGACCAAGCAGTCATCGCCGAAGATACAGAAGACTCAGCATTTATGTGCACTGGATTAATTGAAGAACACAGGAAATGGGGGCTTAAGTTAAACCCCAAAAAGACTGAGCATATGTCTACGGATGGAAACTCTCTTATCCTCAACGGAGTTGAAATAAAAACGGTGGACCACTTGAAATATCTGGGTTAGATTCTGCAATCGAATGGTTCCTCAAAAAAAGAAATTTAATGGAAGGACGGAAAGTCATCAGCTTGCTGAACTCCGTTTTATGGAGTAATGGTATATTAAACGGAACGAAGAAGCTTATGTATAGTACCATGGTACTGAATATAATGCTTTATGGGAGCAAAACATGGACTCTTGTCTCACAAGAAAACAGGAAGCTACTGTCAACCGAAATGGATTTCTGGAGTTGGGCGGCGAAAAAGTCTAGACGGGACAGAGTCAGAAACGAAGATATTCGGGAAATAATGGACACCAAGAAGATTGTGTTGGAATGCATTGCTGAAAGAAGATTACGATGGTATGGACATGTAATAAGAATGCAGGATGAATGATTGCTAAAGAAAATTTTGAAGTGGTAACCGGAAAGAAGAAGAAAGAGAGGGCGACCAAGACTTGTAAGGGGAAAAAAGCTGTCAAGGAAGATATGGCAGGATATTGATTGACGGAGGAGGTTGCTTTAGACAGAGAGAAATGGTGAACATATTTTTAATTCCTAAATTTTACATTATTGACTGCACAATGAGGTAGTTTGTCGAGGAAAACCTCAATTTGGAGGAAATCCTTTGGGAGGGGGGGTCCATAATTCAGTTGAGTGTCTTCAAGGTTAGAAAATTTTGTAACTAACCAAATATATTCAACTAACTTGCAAAAAAATTACAAAACAAGTTAATTACAAGAATCTGCAACAGCTTTTAATGTAGCAAATATGTGATCCGTTTGTAAAAAATATTATTTTATTTCTTTATACTAAAACGTGTATTTATAAAAGAATTGTAGAGTTAATTTAAATAGGATCAAATTTAATGAACATTCAGTATAATATATTCCCTTTCCACATAGAGGGTAAAGGTGATTAATTACTGTATTTTGTTGCACACTTACAGTCCCAAAAAAAGGTGTGAGTGCAAAATTAATTGCTGGTAATAAATAAACATTAGCAAATATATCAGCAGAAACTTTAATACTCCAACCATTTATCAGTTATAAATGGTTTTTTTAACTGGAAATCTAGCCGTGTCTCATCAAACTGTTGTTTATTTATTTTTTTAAATTATCTGTCAACTAGTTATTAAATATGGTTGAATATTTTCCATTTTTGAATATGTGGATGGGTCCGCAATGCTGTATAATATCTGGTATTTTATCCAACGAAGCATGCATATTCATTTGATTCCTGACAGGTTTCGGATTTTCATCCATTGTCAGAGCAAATTTACCATGTTCGTGTAGAGAGTTCACTTCAACGTAAGGTTTCTGTTACACTCAAATTTGTTGGTTTGTTGGTTGTATAAATGTGGGGAGGTTATAAGGTTATATTATATTATGTTTTGTTATGTTATAAATTTATAAGAACATAACCTTATAACCTCTTATACAACCAACAAACCAACAAGTGTGAGTGTAACAGAAACCTTACGTTGAAGTGAACTCTCTATACGAACTTGGTGAATTTGTTCTGACGATGGATGAAAATCCGAATCCGGTCACGAACCAAATGTATATGCATGCTACGACATATAAAATACCAGATATTTTCCATTTCTTTATAAATTATGAAGTATAAATCTTTATAAATATATATTGAAATTTAGTTAGATAATGTCACCAATTTAGGAATTCAGTTCAATACATTTGTAATAAGATTATTGTCTCATATATTAGTTTCGGACACCGACGGGCCAGATTACTGGGGGAAGTAACCATTAGTTTCTTTATGGAGGAGATGTAGGAATCGCTGTATGCTGTAACGTTACTTCACCCGACTATAGTTTGACAAAGTTTTCAAAGCTCTTTATTGGAAAGAGAAGGTCTTTAGTCGGGGTTTGCATGCATCATATGACATAGAAATCTGGGAAACAACCAAGCGTTCCAACTCCCGTCGTATCCAGTCATTTCAATCAAAAATCCTTCGAAAAATTGTCAATGCACCGTACTATGTTGCTAACCTCACTATCCATACTGATCTAAACATTCCTTTCGTTAACCATTTAGCCAAAACTCGTTTCCTTAAATTCCTTTCATTCACAACGGCTCAATCTAATCCTTTAATTCACCAGCTTTCTGCGAACACTATTCCCAATCCACACTCCTTTTATTTAAGAAGTTGCCATTTAACACATTTACTTGTTGCTGTGCATTTTTGCAGTACTAAATATCAATAAAACAAAAAAGAAATCAGGAAAGGAATGGGTTTAAAAGTATAGGAGGTTAAACCAAATATTAATATCTCTAAGAAAGACTAGGTGGAAAGACTAATCGTGGACATTTAAGCCTGTCTTTAATAATTTGAATTGCTGAAAACTAACGGCAGAAAGTTGATGATTCCATAGTGTCAAACTGCTCTCAGATTACTACAGTTTTTATCTGATCAGTTATAGAATCAGACCTGTTTGGGAATTCTGAATAGTTACCCGAAATAATTAGGTCTCTCTTTTGGGTGCCTGCATTTTCAAGCATAAATAAAACAAAGCTGCAGATTGAGTTTATTTTGCTGTATCCTAGTGCGGACCACTAAAGCATAGTTAATCTTAGCGCTTTCGGTAGAGACAGGCAAAGAAGTTTATTAGCAACTACTATAGATTTATTAGAAAATTACTCCAATAAGGTCGTAGTTATGTTTCAGGATATAAGTGAGAAACTTTGAAGTTTTTGAAGAATATGAGGAAGAAGAAGAAGAAGAAACGGTGTTGCAGGTAATGCTTAGTATGGACGGGCTTGTTTATCTGCAATTGTAATTTCTACGTGAATAAAGCCTAGGTGCTGCATGCAGGAGGTACCTCTAAACATGTAGTAGACTGTCAAGTTGTCCCATTAGGAATTGCCGGCTGACCGCCACCCCGCTATTTATTAATGAATCTAATATTTGCCAGTAAAGGGTAAACACAAAAAATATAAATATGTCCAAAACCATGGATTCATCCACATTTTGTTTTGGATTTTAAAAGATAAAAAAAAGAAAAAGTCACTTTACTATTGCGTGCTTGACTTGCCCACTTGGAAATGGAATGGTCTTTATATGGTATATTTTAGAGAACAGTAGAGCATAAGCGCCCACACTATACAGCTGGTGTGTTATACTATGTCGGAAGTAATAAAATAAATCCTAGGTCAAGCGTAACAAACAACGCCCTTGTATTACTAGCTCAGTTTTCGTTCTTTTTATAAAATATTTACTATTCAGTTCATTATTTATCAAAAATAAAGTTATAAAAATTAATAATTTATTATGTATATATATATATATATATTTTTTTTTTGTTACTTTATCTTGTTGAAGAAACATTTCTGAGACTGCAACAATATTTCGAATTTGAGTTTTCACCGATTTTCACATATTTTGAGGTCCCTTGAGGAAGAAAATAATTTTTTTGCCTATACTCTAAAAGTGTACAAAAATGAAGGCAAAATATCTCCTATCCCAAAAGAAAATAAATCTCTAGTAGTATATTTGATATTCATTTTAGTACTACCGACTAAACGATCAAAATCCGTGTCCACCAAAATTGCGATTATTAAATAGTGTTGTAAAGGCAAGAGACAGAGAGAACACAAGCCCGACCGAGAGAAAACAGACTCTCTCTGGTACTCTCTCACTTAAGCAGGCTAGAGTGGGGAAAACCTGTATATAAGCCAGTGAGAGATCTAGACAGACATCAATCTATCAGATTCAAACATACATCGCATCGTATCATAAAATGGAGAGAATGTTTCAACAATTTTGTCTGCTTGTTGTGGAGAGAGATGAGTTTTCTGGCGTAATTGTTGTTGAAAGGCTTGTAATTGTATTTTGTCTTTATGCGAAAGTTGTTGAATGGAATTTATGGTATGTTTGTGTGATGAATTTAGTATCTCCGGGTTGAATGAATGTTGTGTGGGTAGTAATGAATGTGTTGGAAAATGTTTGGTGATGGAAATCTCATGGTGTGTGGTGTTTATTAGTGTAATTGCACAAGCGTTGTTATGTACGTTTGCCAATGTGTGTGTGTGTGTGTGTGTGTGTGTGTGTGGCAAGTAAAGTCCTGGAGGAAGACTGTCATGTTGTGTCAACATTATGGAACTGTCTGGAATTTTTGTGTGAAGAGTGTATGTATTGACTATGTGTGTGCGTGCCGGAATTATGATTTTATGTCGTGTTGACAATGTTTCGAGCAAAGTTGTGTTTTGAATGGTATAATTGTGATGTTGTGTTGTCTGTTAAGAATGGAATTACTGTTTTGTGTATAGCTGTGTTCAAGTTTTTAAAATTAATAATTGCTTGAATTTTTATGAGCAGGTCTCTCCCTATGATCATTTCAAATTCATTTTACAGTTGGAACTCTATGAATTTACCCTGAATTTTTGTGTTTTCGCCGATTGATAAATGAACGGTTGACAGACCATAGTTGGGAATAATCTGATTTGTAATCGATTTCAGGATTATATCAGATCTTTCGGGCCTCGATTTGACGTGACTGGAATCTATGAGTGAATGCGGAGCGCCTGTGTCGATTAAAGCTTTAACTTTTTTGTTTTTAATTTGAATGGTAATTAATAAATTATTCGAATCGTGGAGTGCCGGGATCAGTACAGTGGTAGCCGTTTGAGAAAACGGTTGAGCGCCTAGTCGTTTTTTGAATTGAACCAGAATAACTACAAGTTTTTAAAGATTCAATACAATTGTAGAATCGCTTGCAATCATTAAGGAAGCTGGCAGAAATCAAAACCCCAATTATTGAAGTATATAGGTGGAAAAAATTAAAATAAAACTAAGTATATAATAGTTGCGATACATTAAATGCATTGCAGATAACTTTTTTTGTATAAACAAGCTATAAAATTAATTGGCTGGGACCAAAGAAGAAACTTTTTATTTTTTAAAAAGGACACTTTGGCAAGGAGGAGCTAGGTAACTTCCAATTGCAAGTCCGTCAGTTTGTATGTAGAAGTTGTTCATAAAGGAGAAGCACATTTTAAGGGAGTGAAGAAAGCTATCTTAAGAGGGACTGGTGTGGGTTCTATCTGTGACAATATCAACAAAACAGAACGACAATATCAACAAAATACAGAACGTTCTACTACAAAATCATTATCTAAATCACCTCATCCTCAAAACATTCCGTAAACTAAAAAACACATGCCATTCCATGCCCGAGCCATCTATATTCCGTTCTTTCATCTACACAAATATCATCTCATATAAAATCATGCATATTCTAAAGTCTATCTTTCCCAATCTCAAATCTGGCCTCTACTCCTCCAACAAACTCAGCAAACTGTTTTATAAACTCAAAGACCCCATTGAAATTTATGACAAAAGGAACTCTGTTTACAGCATACTTTGCACTGCACCAAACTGTAACGCATGTTACATTGGTGAATCAAAACAACACCAACGAAAGAGACTTAGACAACATGAACTAGACATAGCTAATAAAAAAATTGACAGTACAGCCCTCACAAAACATGCACTCACCCTTGCCCATTCCTTTGATTTCCGAAATGCTTCTGTCCTAACCACCCATTCCAACCACCTGAAGCGACATCTTTCTAAATCCATCCACATTAACCTCAACCCTAACTCTATCAAGTACAAAAAAAAAAAACAAGGACGTCATTACCTCTTCTACAACAACATTTTCCGCTTCCTCAAAAAAGGCCCCTCCCACTAAATTACACATACCAACTTTCTACACTTTCCACTCATTTTCTAGTTTATTTATATCATCTAGTTCATTTATTTCTCTTATTAATTGAGTTGTTTTTCATTTCTACCACTCTTCACATTTCCCAACTTGGAAAAAATTTCCCCTCTCGGTTTTCTTTGCAAGCATACCTTACTCTACAACCAAACAATAACCTTCTCAAACATTTAACTCTCCATTCTTCCTTATGTAGTGGAAGAACGAAATAGAAAAATGGAAAATAGTTTGGAATATTTTATAGTTTCGAAAATAGAATTTTGTTAATATTTTATGTATCTTAGTGCAATGAAAAGAGTCAGGTACTGAAAATTGGGGTCATTGCTAGTAGGAAAACAAAGGCACAAAAACCCGTTAAGGTAATTCTTTTGTAAAAGAAAATTCCCCCGCTAGAGAGAGAATTCCAAACAATACAGTCTGCCTTCAGCTTTCAAATAATACAGTCTGACTTCTGCTTTCAAACAACTAAGTCAGCATTCTGCTTCCAAAGCCAGAACTGTTTAGGAATCGCTCTCTAAATATCAGTGGCAGTTTCACAATATATTAAATTAGTTTATAATATCAAATAACTTGTAGTTATTATTTTAAGAGAATATATTTATTGTTAACAGTGGCGATTTCTTGATTATTTCTTAATACTTCTATCTCTATCACAACATTCATACAATCCCTTTTAGAAAACCGCTCGTGCCACTACAAATAAACCCACACCAATCACATTACATTGGTGCCAGCTTTTTGGGATATTTTCAACCAGAATCCACAAATTTACAAGTACGTAAAATTTTCAGTTTAATAATTAAATAAATTATCCATCAGATAATTTGATTGTTTTTCAATTATTTTCTCCGTACAAATATCTTAAATATTTCCCATTATTGAATTTTCTAGTGAATTTCATTTTTAAATTTTTGTAATTGTACCACTGTACCCCAATCCCTTGTGAATTTTGAATTTATGAATGTACTTAATAGATCCCAAATTGTAAAGATATTACGCGATTATAACCTTTCTGTTGGAGGCAATTTACTCCAATTACGTATAGGTCTTGAAAAATATAATCTTTACCCAAGTAATTCATCCATTTCAAAAATGTATAAGATTAATGGACAAGACATGGGCATCGACGCTGCTGTAGAATATTTACTTGCTCAGCAGCAATTAGCAAATCCTCCTGCCACTAACCTAGTCCCTTAAGGAATTTGCAATTAATCAATAGTTTACCTACCTTCGATGGCGAAAATTCAGCCAAAGTGTCCGATTTCCTAGACCAAATTAGCCATTGTGCCTTTATGGCTGGGACGAAGCAGCGAAATTAGAAATACTAGCACTTAGGCTCTCAGGGCCTGCAAAAATATTTTACGACACCCAGAAACATTCATACAAGCCCTTTTACAAAACCGCTCGTGCCACTACAAATAAACATCACACCATTACAGCACACTTAACAGGTATCATATCTTTCTAATATTGTTAAACTGTTATATGTTTTAATTTTAACATACAATTTTCTCGATATCCATATTATTGTTTTATAGTTCCTGAGGAAGGACACCAAAGGAGACGTCGAAACGTCGAATAAACTTTTTTAAAAAATAAAAAGTTTCTTCTTTGGCACCAGCCAACTAATTTTATAGCTTGTTTAATTAGCAACGGCCAAACATAAATATTGTTTACTTTTATTGTATATTTTTTTATATTATGATATTCATTTCTTTTTTTTCATTTTCTCTTACTCTTGGGTAAGAGGATGTATTGTGATCATCTCAAATTTTTGTGGACGAAATGTTCAATGTTTAAAAGGTAGAATACCTTGATATTGCTAACATAATCATCCGAGGTGATAAGAGAATGATCGGGTACAAAGGCCATATGCACTGCGACCTATAAATGATCACTTTGTCATATGGAAGTCTTTAGACTAGTTAGACGTCTTCAAAAAAAACAAGACAATATGCCCGTAGAAGTTAAAATGTATGTGGTATTGGGAATTGACTTTGACAAAATCTAAGCAGCTATAAAAACATCAAATACAGGCTGTCAGTCAATGAATGTCACATTCAAGTTGGAAAAGACAATCGGCAGTACGATTTTACTGAGTGAGTTTTTTTTTAAGATTTTTCAGATTTCTCGAAACGGTTTCAAAGCATTGCTTTAAATTTGTTATGCACTTGTATGATCCAATCAGTTTTATTTGAAAATATCTTTTTCGGATAAAATGTATTTTAAGAGGATACTGAGGTGGATTTGAGAGGCTTAGTTTTATCTCTGGTTTGCACAACTAAGTCGTATTTTGGGCTTAATGAATGTAATAAGATTCAGGTAACTCATGTGTTTGCTACCCACATTTATGTGTAATAATATTATTGTTAACTTTATGCCTTAAAAGTTCAAGTTTCAAAAACATTGTCAATTAGAGTTTTATTAATTTCAGAAAGAATATAACATTTGCGAATGTTATTCTAAAAAAAAAGGTGTGATTCTTTTATTAACATTCAATGATAATAAATTAATGCATCATAAAAAGCAAGGTAATAAAACGTTTACACTAGAAATGAAATATGAATGGGGGTATAATAAAATGGTTTCCATAAATTGCTGAGTAATATGTCTTGTTCTGATCAAAACAATAGGTGACCTTAGGTTAGGGAAGAAGGGCTATAAGATAGAATGACATACTGGCGACATAACTAGGTGTGCACCTTTTGATAACGTGCCCTTAACAACTAAGAAGGAGTGGGTGTTACATGCTGGGTAAGTGGATGTAAAGATTTTAGCACAATATGAGTGTCAAGCATTCGATTTTCGCTTATTCTTCTTTGACTTGGCACTCCTTCCATCCGTACATTCAAAGTTTAGCCATTATTAGGTGTTCTTTTGTTTTCCTTTCATATTTAGACATTTTGTACAATTTGTGATGCAATCTGCTTACATCTGATTGAAATATATTTTACATGGTTATATTACAATGAAGTTATAAAAATTCTCATATGTAGAACTGCTCTTCTTAGGGATCAGCTGCAGTATCCTTTTCTTAGTGAGGATACAAAAATCTTTCGCCTACTGACGATATTCACCAGTAAAAAGTAAAGGAAAGTTTTTAAAGAAACTTACGGAGGATAAGAGCAAGATAGTAAGATAGTAGAGTGTCAGCTAAGATATGACCAGAATGATATCTTGATTATTCCACGAAAGAAAACAATAAAATATAAAGATATCCAGCAAAACAAGCAATTATACGAGCTCTTAGAATAATTATATGCAAGGAACATTCACGGACACAGTTATTGTAAAGAAGATCCATACAGAAAAATGATAGAGATAGACTTCTTCTTCTTCAAATCTGATATCTGATTTGAACCAAGATATTTTTTCCAGCACTACAGAGCCAATGACTATGTAATGACATGGCAAGGTCGTAGCAATGTCAAACCTTCACAACACATAACAAAGAAAGAATAATTTATAACTATTGGCCTAGCCGGCTGCTGTCTTCAAGACAAGGCCACGGCCAAACAAACAAAACCAAGGGTCGATGCTTTACATCAAAGCAAGCACCGCTAAGGCTGGCCACTGACCTAAATCGCTGGTCACCAAACTAACCAAGGTCGCACACTAGGACAGATGTCTTGGTGTGAGTGTTGCTAACACTAATATATAAACTTCGCCCCATTGGAAGAGGGGATGATTATATGATTATACTTCAGTACGTCTTCAAGATTATTATACGAGCAGCAGTTTCCACGTCCCTATACAGTTTTTATTTATACTTATTTCCTTAGTTGTGCATCTTATTTTATTTATTTTAATCATTCTAAATTATTAGTTATTTATCTCCTATTTATTTTCAAGTATTTCTTGTTAATAGTTACCATAACTCACGCCTAAATTATTGTACAAATACAGTTTATTTTTATAAATCCCGTGTTAATAATTCGTGCACTAACTTCCAAAAATCTCTAAACTAACTTCCGCCCTCTCCAAGACATCTACTACATACCTCAGGAATCACAATAAACGATTCCACTGCATCTGGTGGTATTACGGTGGGATCAGATCACCCAATAAACGATTCAGATGTAGTGGAATCGTTTAGTGATTCCTGAGGTATGTAGTGGATGTCTTGAAGATGGCGGAAGTTAGTTTAGAGATTTTTGCAAGTTAGTGCTCGAATTATTAACACGGAATTTATAAAAATAGACTGTATTTGTACAATAATTTAAATGTAAGTAATGGTAACTATTAACAAGAAATACTTAGAAATAGATAGGAGATAAATAACTAATAATTTAGAATGATTAAAATAAATGAACTAAGATGCACAGCTAAGGAAATAAGTATAAATAAAACCTGTATAGGGACGCGGAAACTGCTGCTCGTATAATAATCTTGAAGACGTACTGAAGTATAATCATATAATCCTCCCCTCATCAATGCTGGCTTTGATGTAAAGCATCGACCCTTGGTTTTGTTTGTTTGGCCGCGGCCTTGTCTTGAAGACAGCAGCCGGCTAGGCCACTAGTTATAAATTATTCTTTCTTTGTTATGTGTTGTGAAGGTTTCTAAACTAACTTCCGCCCTCTTCAAGACATCTACTACATACCTCAGGAATCACAATAAACGATTCCACTACAACTGGCTGACAATGTTGAGCGGCCCTCTGAATGTTTACTATCATCAGAGAACATCACAGAAAGTTATCTCTGTGGTAAAAGTGGACTAATCAAGTCAGGCTTTCTGATGTGTTTGCGGATATCACAACTTAACTTCATAAACAACATTAACACTGGCCTCTCCCAACACTCATGCACTGTTTTCATATTCATATCACACTTCTAGTGTAAAAGTAAGATTATGACATTAATTGAATGCTAAGGAAAGAATCACACTTTTTCAGAATAACACTCGCAAGTGTTGTATTCTTTCCGAAATTAGTAAAACTCTACTTAACAAAGGTTTTTGAAACTTGCACTTTTAAGGCATTAAGTTATTAATATTATTACACATAAATATCGATGGATATATGAATATATTGATGAAGAGCAAACATTTCAATCATCTGACTGTTACTAAATTATACCATAGATTTCATTAGGCCCATAATATACCAGTGGTGCAAGCCAGAGATAAACCTAATCTTTCAACTCCACCAGTGTACTCTTAAAATACTTTATGCCGGAAAAAATATTCCAAATAAAACTGATCGGTTTATACAAGTGCAATTAATTAGCATAACAAATTTAAAGCAAAGCTTTGAAACAGTTACGAGAAATCCGGAAAATCTTATAAAAAAAAAAAACTCACTCAGTAGAATTGCACTTCCGATTTATTTGCCAAGTTGGATGAGACATCTTCCTGACACTTGTCATGTTTTGGTGTGATATGTGTGTAATTGTAGTAGCTGGTTGTGTAGCACGAGCAGTTTCGTATTAGGGCTTGTAAGTATGTAAGTTTAAAAGAGAATGAAGTATTAGTAATAATTAAGAGATCACACTGTTTTATAAATACATATATTATTCTTTAAGCAAGTTTAAGTACATTACAGTATCACAATTATGAATCAGAAGTATATCTAGAATAAAGGCAAATATCTATCATTGGCACTGAACGATTCTGAAGTGTTCTGGCTTTGGAAGCAGAATTGCGACTTCGTTGTTTGAAAGCAGAAGCTAGACTCTGTTATTTTTTTGAACTGTATTATTTGAAGGCAGACTCTTTATTGTTTGAAATTTTCTCTCTAGCGGGGGAATTTTCTTTTACAAAAGAATTACTTTAACGGGTTTTTTGTGCCTTTGTTTTCCTACTAGCAATGACCTCAATTTACAGTATCTGACTCTTAAATACACTCTTTTTGAAGGTAAATTCACCTTAATAAATTAACAAAATTATAATTTTGAAACTATAAAATATTCTAAACTATTTTTCATTTTTCTATTTCGTTCTACCACTACACACTCATCTACTATCCAGAGAGCTGTATTTAATGTGCACACTGCTTGGATTTAGCCAAAGTCAATTCTATTACCCCATACACCCTAACTTCTATGTTAATTTTTATACTATATAGTGGCATGCTTTCGCAGACCACTATATAGTATAAAAATCCCAAGCAGTGAAGTTGGCTTTGTCATCGCTCATTCTCTTAACGCTTCGGGTGATTATGATGGTAATATCAATATATTTTTAAGTCAATTTTAAGGCATACAGAAGAACTACTTCGCAAAAGAATGGAAAAAGGTGAATGCATTTTAGGTTTTGTAAACCGTTTCTTGATAAGTGGAGTTAGAGGCTTTTTAGGCTCTAATGACCGCTACTGAATGCGCCAAAAGATAAAAATAAAAATCCCCCCCCCCAAATAGAGACTTATTTAGGATTGGATAATGCTCTATGAAAAGCAACAACCTGAAAAACTCTGATCAAAAAGGCCAAAAATTTGCTTTCCCATAACCTAAATTTTCAAAAGTCTCACCTCAAAAAAAAGAGTTGGGACTTAATTGTTAACTACCATTTAGCGGATACGATAGTAGCCTTTGGTGCTAGAGTTTCTGGGTTTGATTGTTAATGTGAGTTCTAGCCGTGGTTACTCAGAACCTGTAGGAAATTGGGAAAGTTTATTTAGTAGCAAATGCCGGTCGTTACGAATGCTAGAAACCACGTGGCTACCTCATAAAACGTACACAAAAAACTAATAGTTGATGGTTAAATCCTTGATGGTTCAGGTCCCACTAAATAGTTGATGGTTCCTTTTTCTTTTCTTAAATTTTTTTTACTTTAGCCTTAATTTTTTAAACCTTAATTAAGCCTTAATTTTTTAAACTTTTCAGAAGTGTGAACAAGATAGCTTGCCGCAGATTTGGGTATTGTCATCAGTAACTGAAATGTTTAAATTTTTGACCACTGGGTGTTCTTGTTTGGTAAATTATTTCTTTTTTTATTTTTGCTAATTAAGGTGAGAATTTAATTTAAATAAGAGAAAAATGTGTGTAAGATAACAACATCCTAGTTTTCAGACCAATTCATTAAAGAAGTTAATTTATATTTTAAGCAAATGTTATTGTATAAATGAATTTGCTGAAAAGATTAACTCACATTCTCTACACACAGTGATGACGATATAAATATATATTTACTGGACAAACCCAACCTTCACAGGAGGAGATCAGCTGTGAACCGTGACAGAATTAACCACCCCTCTTATATCTTTTCCACAGTCTTCTATATTTATATATAGCCACTCTTGAGAATAAGCCTTTTAGAACACATCAAGTACGGTTACAAATTGGGTCATCGTATAATCTCTTTGTAAACTTGCTCATCTGGTCAACACTGATTTTTATCTGCTGTCCAAGTTTACTGTATGAATGTTAATGCTCCCAGCTATATTTAAACCTTTAGATAATTATAGAAAAAACAAAAATGAAATTGGCTGAATATTTTTAAATCTAATCTGGTACTCTCATTCTATGCCTCATTATTATAAAAGTTCGTTGACTGGACGGTCATCGTTCCTCATGAAGGAGATTAAGCAATATCTACGTAGTTTCTGGGCTAATAAGTAAGGAAAAGTAAAAATGGAATTGCTATAAGAGAAGATCCAAATATTCTTTACAGCTGGAGTGGGCAAACTTATTGGTTCGCTGGTTAAATTTCATTTTTTCCCATCCGCCGCCAATTATTAAGATTTTGTTAAAATTGCAAAAATAGGAATTGAAATACATATAATGGAGTTGATGAGGAGAGAAATTGGGATTGATTAATTAGACGAGATATGAAGACACTGTTATAATATGTAGGCTATAAGTCTACACAAACTGCACTGGACTTGTAATGAATTTATAGAATAAAGGGTGGGAGTAGAGATA
>JAAEAF010013918.1:0-46180 GCA_011037195.1 Triatoma infestans
CTCTATGGCCTGGCAGATTGCGTACATTTCAGCTGTGTACCCGGTTGTATACCGAGGGAGTGTCCAACTAAGGGTGACACCCTCTGTGTACATAGCGCTACCAACGCCGTCGCCTATCTTTGACTCGTCTGTGAAGACAGGCCAGGAATCTTGATATAAATGTAGGAGTTCTAATAATTTTGTCTATAGACGACGGGTGATGTTTCATCTTTTTGATGTTTCATCTTTTTTATGTATTGCCAGGCCTAAGCGGACGCTTGCGGAGGGTAATGACTAGGGAGGAAAAGGCGCGAAACCCCAACCCACCACTCGGCCCAATTCTATTCCCTCCGCATCTAATATTTCTTTAGCCCGGACCCCAAGGGGTCGCGTCCGCGAGCGTTGTAAACGAAACTCTTCAACATGTTGGCTCTCGAATATGGTGTGAAACAAAGGATGATAACTTTTACCCCATATTCCGGCGATGTAGGACAGGGTCAGTTGCTCTCTTCTAAGTTGAGGAGGCAGCATACCCGACTCTACATGGAGGCTCTATAGTGGACTGGTTCGGAAAGCGCCTGTGAACAATCTAATTCCTTCATTATAAATTCTGTCTAGTAATTGCCGGCGTGACTTGCGCGCAGAACTGTATATTGGGGCTCCGTATTCTAGCTTGGAACGGGTAATCATGATGAAAATGCGCTTTAATATTTCGCGCTCTGTTCCCCATCTATACTTTCTTAAGAATTTCAAAATGTCGAGGTTTCTCCTTGCTTTCTTATATGTATATTCTATGTGATCCTACCAGGACTACTTAGTATCAAATATAAGGCCAAGGAAGCGGACGCTTTGTTTATACTGGATTGGTGTGCCATTTAAATATAGTGTTGGAGTTGTATGCTCATTTCTCAATCTGCACACCGTTTTGGTTTCCGAAAATTTAAATCCGTTCCTCATCAGTCACTCTATCTATTGCTAGTTGTAAGGTTTCTCCGATCTCGCCTAGGTTACTACCTGATAAGTAAATGGCAAGGTCGTCTACATATAAAGATACTTTTAATTGTTCACCTACAACTTCAGCTAAGCAATTAACCGCCATCGTAAAGAGAGTTACACTTAATGCCGATCCCTGAGGGATTCCATTCTCTAGAAAATATGGTACCGATAGGACCGATCCCAGCCGCACTCGGAACCTCCGCGATTCTAAAAAACTCTGGAGGAACTCGGCAATTTACCCCTTAATCCCCATTCGTGGCACTTCCGCAGATTCGCATATCTCCACGTCGTATCATAAGCCTTCTCGAGGTCAAAGAACACGGCCAGCACGTGCTCCCTACGCATAAATGCGTTTTGCACGTAGACCTCAAGGTGGCCAACCTGATCCAACGTGGAACGATATTTTCTGCGGAATCCTGCTTGATCCTCTCGTCTCTAAAATGTATGTTAGTCTATAATTGATTATTGATTCGAGGACCTTACTCAAGCAAGTGGTGAACGAAATAGGTCTATAACTGGAGGGGTTACTGGGATCTTTACCTTCTTTAGGGACCGGTATAATAATAGCTTCCCGCCAACCATCAGGGTATTGGCCTATTATAGGCTATCAGGGACCATCAGGGACTATTATATAAACGAAGAAGGGCTTCTTTACCCACAGCATTCAAGTTTGTTATCATAGCATATGGGATTCCGTCCACTCCTGGAGCAGAATCTCTAGTCTTTTTTAATGCGTGCTCAAATTCTTCCATGGTTAGCGGTTCATTATATCTTTCAGTGATGGCAGTTTCAAAGTTGAGTGTCTGTTGCTCCACGTCACCTTTTCGCTGAAAGAATTCGGCCGAGTAACCCTGAGAACCGGACACTTTTGCAAAGTGTATGGCAAAGGCCTCGGCCACATCTTGTGGCTCGGCGACGACGACATACTCTTAGGACTGGCATCGACGGTGTTTTACGGCCACCAGAGAGGGCTCTTACCTAATCCCTCACCTCCTTTAGTGTTGATGATGTACAAATCTTTGACACGAAGGAGGTGAGGGTTGTCTTTTTTGCTTCTCTGATTGTACGCCTCTCCCTGGCTCTTAGTTTTTTTAATTTATTAAATTTTCTTCCGTTGGATATCTTTTGAATTTATTTAAGGCCCGCTTCTTGGCTGCATTGGCAATTCTACATTCCGGAGTCCACCAGGGGACGGGAGGTCTTACGACTCTTCCGCCTAACCGCGGTGTGGAATCCCCGGCTGCTCGTATTAGCGCTTCCATGAAATTGTTTGCATCGAGAGTGACATCCCCTGTTTAGAGAGGGAGTCACTACTCCAGCAGAATAAGCGGGCCAATTTGCTCTTTTGATGTCGTACCTCCAGGGAATTATAAATTCTGACCTAGAGATGGAGCTTGATACTAAGATTGGATAGTGGTCACTATGATATAATTCATTTAATGTGTCCATTCCAAGCGAACTGCAATGGTGGGTGTGCAACACTCTGGCAATAGCACTGAAGCTTCCTGAATGTGCATTAAAGTGTGTTGCTTCACCACTGTTGAGGAGCATCAAGTTAGCAGTATCTATAATCTCCTCAAGAGTTCTGCCTCGAGCATCGGTTCTAGCTGATCCCCACCAGGTGTTGTAAGAATTAAAATCTCCCATCAACAACACCGGGGCAGGGAGCTGCGAGAGCAGGTTCTCCAGATCACCTCTCCGCCAGAATATATCTGTCAGGTAGTTACTTGCTAAGGTGGTCTGCAGTGGTGCAGTTAGACGCACGGCAACGGCTTGTAGATTAGTTTGAAGGGGTAGCCGTCTGCTGGGGATATTGTCCCGTACGCAAACGGCCACACCACCGTGCGCCCTCCCACCTGGGGCAGGTTGCACCTCTTTGCTATATACGATATATCCAGGGATTCGAATAAGTTGTCCCGGGCGAATCTTCGTTTCTTGGAGGCATAACCCAAATGGACGGTGTTCCGCCACCATTCGGCGTAACCCTTCTATATTATTCATGAAGCCCCGCATGTTCCATTGAATGATGGACTCACACATATTAATATTTAGTAGTGACCACGTATGGCAGGATCTTTCTAATATGTAAAGACTTTATACCCTTAATTAAAAAATTTTCCCCAAGAGTATTTATGTAATTGCGTAGTTATATGGATACCGAATTCATAATTATTATTATTATTATCATTATTATTATTATTTATTTATTTATTTTATTTATTCAGTGGCAAATTTTGTCCTGGGCTTGCCTTTTAGCCAGCCTTTTTTCCTTCTTCTGGGAGGATGGTCGGAAGTGCTCCCATCCTCCGATTCAGAGGCCTCAATTGCTGCTTCGGAGAGCGGACACCCTGGCCAGAGGTCTGTTCTTTATCCGACTTGATGTTTCCCCCCTCGCAATTAAAATGGGTGGGGGTGGCAACATCAGTCCACCAATCCTTTTCCTCCTAGGGGAGCGTTTTGGTGGACTAACCACCTTCCACTCACTCCCCTTCGGAGGAGACTGTTTTCTTAGGTGGAAGTGATCCCACCTTTGGGTCACTCCCACTATTGGTGGGAGTGATTGTTGGTAGCCTTTCAGCTATCGGTGCTCTTTGAGGAGCATTTTGTTTGGGTGGTGGGTTTTCTCCCACCTTCACAATAGTTCCCCTCAAGGCCGGGGAGGAGCCATTTATTGATTGCCCCTGATTATTTAAAGGGGCAGGGATAAAATGTGCCACTGACGGGGGTGCCTTCATTTTCTCTGCATAAGAAACTTCTTTCGTCACATAATATTTACTTTCAACAATTGCCTTTGCCTCATGTTAAGGCAATTGTTGAAGAGTTTTTACTTTCTGTTTGTTAAAATCGGGCACCCCGAGGATCTGGCATTATGTTCACCGCCACAATTTACGCAAATTATTGGCGGTGTGCATTCACCTTCATGTTTGATTTTCCCACATATACACACCGCTTCTGTAGCCTTACACCTGGTGGAAGTGTGCCCAAACTTTTGACATTGGAAACACCTCATGGGTGAAGGTATGTAAGGCGCACTTTCAGCTTGTAAAAGGCAGCGTCTACCATTTGTGGCGGCTTTGGGCGGTCAAATGTGAGGATAAGGGAGGCAGTATCCACTAAGGATCTTTCCTGCCGCTGCTTAATCCGTCTTACCTCCACCACGCCCTGATCTGCCAGACCCTCTTTTATGTGTTCCAAACTGCTTTTTAAGAAGTCCCGACAAGTGATCACACCTTGGGAGGTATTTAAACGCTTGTGAGGACCAGCTTCTAAATCGGCATCCATATACTTCTGTAAGTTTAAGATGGCTCTTATCTGGGTGCGACTGTCAGCTTCAATACAGATAGAGCCATCATTAAGCTTCCTAATACTCCTGGTTTTGCCCAAAGTACTTTTAATGAATTTGTACAGTTTAAAGGAGCATTCGTTCGTGAATGAACCTTCCTTCTTTTTAACAACAAAAAATCTACCCTAGTTGTCTTCATCAAAATCAATAAATTGATTTCCTATCTCATTTCCTGTCACATTATACTTCCGGTGGCCGCCCTTGGCTTTCTTCCTCGGCGGGGAAGAAGGGCTATAAGGTTGCAGTGTAAACTGCATCCCAGATATTTTTTCCAAAGATTTGTCCATGTCCACGCTAGGTCTTTTGCCAGTAAAATCCGAGGTCGATGAGGGATTTGTGATTGGGGAATAGGAGAGATGGGAATAGAAAAGGATTGAGTTGGATTAGGGTTAAGGATAGGGAGAGGGTTAATTGCAGTAGGAAAAGGATTTGGGTTTAGCAGCTGGTGAGTTGGTGGGCAAGGCCCAGTAATGTCATTATTATTTTCCATAATAATTTTATAAATTCATCGAGGTACGTGGTCCCACCTCCTCGGACGATCAAATGCACCCGGTTACTATCCGGGTAGACCATCGCACCTCGATATAGTCAGGTGCCGCGGAAGACAGCGTTCCAATACCGAAGCATCGACCCGTGCCCCCGCGGCCCCCCTCCTAACCCTAGGAACCCGCCTGAGGCGGAATTCCTAGCCTTCCTGGGGTCGGGCTAACCCCCAGGTAGAGCTCTCAGGTGAAGCCGAGGCCAAAGACATGTGTTGGGATCGGACGCCCGCAGGTCGCCGTCTCCCTCAATGCCCAGGATCCTCTTTTCCACCCTAGCCCCAAAGCCTCGTGCCGGCAAGCACGAAGGAGAGGTATTTATACTCCGAGCTCTCAACGAGTGCGTGTCCTTGTTCATGCAGTGTGTGTGGTCGTCTGTAAAGTGTCGAGTGTTCAGGTGTGAGTGAGTGTGTGTGGTGGGGAGCTCAAGTTTACCTGTGGGTGCGCTGTACCCAAGTAGTTGCACACATCAACTACCTCTGCAGGTCCTATGTGTTGTGTGTAGTGTCAAGGGTGTCAGTATGAATGTATTGTAGTGTTGTTAGGCTGGGGTACCCGCAGGGACGCCTAGATCCCTGAAGAAGAGGCTAGTCCACTTCCCCCTACGGGGAATTAAAATTTATTATAACCATTATAACATACTGCCTATAATTTTTATTTGATACATTTTTTTTGAGAAAATTTCTTTTTTAGGATGCTCCAAGTAGGTAAGCAATCAGGTCAAGCTTTTCTCTACAGTACCACTTTAGTATAATTTATGGTTTCACTATCTAAATAATACTGTCTATTTAGTTACGCTCTTATCTCTTTTATTTGTAATATTTTTCCGAAAATTACAGATTTTTCTAGGGGATCTGTCAGAAGGTTTATGCTGCTACAAGCTTTATGAGTGGAAAAAGAGAGCGCTACCAAACCAGTTACACTACATGATAACACCTACCATTTTCTTTTTGACAAGCCCAACTAACGTTTGTAAACATCAGAGATATTTTACGTGGTAGCCTGCTTCATTTTGTGGTCATCGACCGGTTTCGGGCGTTCGCCCATCTTCAGGATGCGTTTTCAGACAGTGTGACAACACAGATTTGCTCTGTGCAAGTCTGTGTTGTCACACTCTCTGAAAAACACATCCTGAAGATGGGCGAACCCCCGAAACCGGTCGATGACCACAAAATGAAGCAGGCTACAACGGAAAATGTCTCTGATGTTTTCCAGCTCTGCGGAACCAACCACCACAACAATAACGTTTGTAAACATTATAATTTTAAAGAAAATTTGCCCAATTAATTGTATTATTATTATTATTATTTGTCCGTGGGGAGGGATCCAAAGCCTCACTGGTCTGATATAGCTACCCCAAGAAAACAACTACAAACCGGGTCTAATCCATCTAAGATTCACCGCAGTCCGAACAAATCGGACAATAACCTTAAGGGGACCAAAGGTCCTGAACCTAATCTCCTCACAACCCAGACAATCTGTGATAAGATGGATGGGTATTTCCTCCTCCGTCTCACAGATTCTACAAAATGGATCCGACATAAGCCCTATTACGTAGAGATGTCTCCTTAAACCACAATGTCCAGTTAGGGATCCAACCAGATGCCTGAGAGAGCTCCGTGAAAAACACAGCAACCTCTCACTAATAGCCCTGTCCGGACCTCCGATGAGCATTTTGAACTGCCGGCAACCATCTGTGCTCATCCATAAGGATGAATGCTGTGAAACTGTCCATAATTGGAAGTATGACAGACATGTGCCAGAAGACACGCCAACAGCAGGCTCGCGACCAATGAGAGGGAGAGAGACGCCTACTTTAGCAAACCTATCCATCTCTCATTCCCAAAAATTCCCATGTGACCCGGTACCCAGACTAGAAGCACATCCTTCAGAGAAGAAAGCTCTTCCAGTCTTTTAGAACAGTCTAACACCAACCTGGAAGTAAAGACACATGAACTACCTTTTAAGTTAGTGTTACTTTACCCTCTCATCCAAAATACAACAAAGAATAGCATAAACCTCAATCTGGAAGACTTGGTCCATTCACCAGGAGATACTGCTAAATGATCTCCGGTCTTAAAATAGACCGCAGCTCCAGACCTACCATCCATTCTGGAACCGTCCGTGTAACACTGGAGGTAATAATCAGGTATCACACCAGACGGACCCAATCTTGACCAATCTTCCCTAGAAGGTAACCTAACTCTGTAAGAACGCTCGAAAACAAAAGTCTTCAACATTCTTTCAGAAAATTAATTGTATTATTTGAAGTAAAATGTATACCATATTTTAACAATACATACGAGGGTCATTCAGTAAGTAACGAGACAAATCGCTGTAACTCAAAAACGATTTATTTAATCAATACAAAACTTTGGTTACTTTTCAACATACCCCCAGCAACATTTATACACTTGTTCCATCGTTCTTCTAATTTGTGCATGCCTCTGGCAAAAAATTCTTTGGGTTGATCTTGAAGCCACTTTTGTACCTGATTTTTAACTTCTTCATCGGATTGAAAATGTTTTCCACCATGAGCCTCTTTAAGGGGTCCAAACAAATGGAAGTCTGATGAGGCGAGGTCGGGTCCTTGCCCCACCGGATAGGGGGGATGTGGAAGGATCTCTTACCCCACTTTCTTTGAGGGCGTCCATAAGTTGTCCTGGAACCCGATTCGCGTACTGCAACTTATTCTGAATAATGTTATGGACAGTTCCAACACTCGCGTGCACTTCTTCAGCTATTAGTTCAACAGTGATACACCTGTTGTCCTAAATTAATGCGTTAATGCGAGGTTCGAAGGAGGAAGTTGTAACTTCAACCCTGTCGCCCACTTCGCTGCTCGCCACAGACACTTACACGGCCACTTTTAAACTGTTCTACCCTTTGTAAACGTTCGAACGGTTCAAAAAATTATTCCCCTACACTTGAACATACTTTCGTGGATTTCACTACCTTTAATACCCTCTCAACTAAAAATCCAATCACTGAGCGTTGTTCTTCCGAGTTGCAATGGTCGAGTAGACTCGCCATTGTTATCTGAATAAATTTGAGGTTATGCTTACCAAATACTCTCGAACAGCTGTTAATAGTAGAAAGTACAAGGATGCCAACTTGACGAACTGCAACTATTGTATTGATTAAACAAACCGTCTCTAGCTACAGCTATTTGTCTCGTTACTTATTGAATGACCTTCGTCAAATCAAATATAATGTCTACCGTTTTTCTAATTTTTGTGGCTATATATTTCCATTTTCTAAAAGTTTCACATGGCTTTAATCAGTGAAAAAAATATAAATTTTTGTCTTTCCTAGTATTTTTATTATGATATTGAAAAGTTTTTTGATGACTCTTGTTAGTAAATTTTCTTTTGAAAGCCATTTTAATCTCTATTATACGGCAATTAGAGATATATTTCTTTTGGAAATGAACTAAATAAATTTTGATTGGGAGGTCCCTGGACATGTTAAAAACTTCGGCTCATATTGTATTCAGGTGGAAAAATATTCACTCTTGCTTTTGGTCCAATGGCAAGCTTTTCATTTCACATCAGACGGCCTCAAAACTCATACGAAATAAATTTTGAACTAATCCTTAACCTTACTACTAATCGTAATCAGATCTGAGCCCTCTGGATCATTAACTATTACGCAAATTAAGTCTTTCCAATTTCTTATTCACTTTCTTGGGGAAAGATAAATTTGTAGGAATATGTATAAATAATGCATATAATAATGTATGGAACTGTATATAAATGTATAAATTGGAACTGTGGGTTTATTGTTTTGTTTAAAAGATACTCGTTGGTATCCTTAAAAGCATAGGATTACTGGACTCATATACTGGGCCTGGGATGATGGTTCCGTTCAGGGGAAAACTTCTTTTTTTAACCATAACGGGCCAATTAAATTTAACGGGTCACTTTTGCTACATCCATGTTATTATTTAAATTACTATTAAATTATTGAAATTTCTTTGTTAATCAGAAGTAATTTTTTACTTCTCTTACTCCTAGTAAGAGGAAGTCTTGTCGTGTCAAATTTTCGATATCGAGCTTTCACGGAAATATCCGTTTTGAGGTCCCCTGAGTCAAAAAAAGTGATTTTAGCAAATGGTCTGTGTGTGTGTGTGTGTGCATGTGAACAGCATAGCTCAAAAACGAAAAACCATAGTAAGTTGAAACTTGATATTACATTTAGGTATCACCATGGGATCTGACGGTGCGTTATCTGTTAAAATTCCTCAACCGGAAGTGCCACTTTACTAGTTTTTTTTTTTTTACGTTTTTGCGATTTTCTCAAAAATGGCTTCGACGATTTTCTTTAAACTTGGTATATCAACTACATATACAAAGAGCTACAACTTTTATTTCAAACATTTGTCCGGGAAAATTCATTTAAGGGCACTTCTGGGGGAGGGGTGGGGTTTGTTTTTCATCTTAACTACTATTTCAGTTTATTAGACAATTCTGTCATCTAAATAATGTTAATTAGAATTAAATATGTTGTTGAAATTCCGAGTTTGAAAAATCGGATAACCGGAAGTGCGTTTGTTTTAACAGTTTACTAAATAATTTTTTCACTTTTTCGCGATTTTCTCAAATATGGCTCGGCCGATATTCTTGAAACTTCTTATATTAACTAAACATGTAAAGATCTACATCTTTTATTAAAAACATTTCACTGGGAAAATTCATTTAAGGGCACTTTTAGGGGTGAGGGGTTAGAGCTTCCTCTAAAGTGGTGTCATAGTTGATTATATAATTCTATTATCCAAACAAAATTATTAGAAATAAATAGATGGCCAAAATTCCAAGTTTTAAGAAAATTAGTAAACCGGAAGTGCGCATTTACTGCAAAGTTTTGAGGAATTTCGTTATATTTGGTACACAAACTATATCATTTGTCAATTACAATTTTGAGAACAGGAGTAAGAGAAAGTTGTGTGAGTGTTTCACACCAGATTTTTTTTTTTTTAATAAGTATTATAACAATAAAACCATTTCAGACACAAGTAACGTAAAATGAACCAGATGAATAAGAAAATTCATTCATCGGAATTTATCAAAAGAAGTAGAAGAATTAATGGTCAGCATCATCACTACAGCCTGTATGACGCCATAAAAACCAGTTTCAGATCCTATCAAGAAACACATACAAACACACCATTCAATCCATCCTCAGCATTTACCATTTATTACATTTATTCATGATTTCAAACATAGCATCCATTCAATAGGAAGAAAAAATATATGTATATTGCACTTTAGAAATGCACTTCTAATGCATTTACTATTTATGATGAATGCATTTCATATTCTTTTAAAGGTTCATTGCACCTGCCTGGCCAAGGAGAAAGAAAAATGAACGTATATTTTTATTTCCCAAATCATTCTTATTCCTTCCTTTTCATTATTTGTTTATTCACTGTTTGAAAATTCATTGAACACAATTTTTATTTTGTAGTTTGTGATAAGTAACTTTATATTTTTTGGTAATTTGAAAAATAGTCCTAGTTCATTTTTATTTACAAGTTTACCTAAGTCATTTAAACTTTACAATCTTCAATAAATATATACGCTAAAGGAAGTAGGTAATTGGCGTGACTATCTTGTATGGTGATAGTCATCCAGTCATTACGTCCATTGTCAACAAAACGGATCTAACGATATCTCAGTCGCTTTTGAGGATTAAAGAATGTGTAGGGTTTAAGATAATTAACTGTTAAAGAATTAGAGTATTTTCTGGAATTTATTTTAGCGAGAATTTAGCAAATTCGGATCGAAATAAAAAAAAAAGAAAAAAGAATTTTGAAATCTTTGTTTATAGCTAGGGTTACTAACATAGAACCCTATGTTCGTGGAAGATTTTTAGATTGAAAAGTTTTCTTTTACATTATCAAATCCTTTTATCAATTCATCTTACTTCTGATCATATCACAAATAATTCACTTATCGTTGAAAATGTGGGTGGGTCCCAGTGGCGGCTACTGGTATTGGCGATCGCGCGACTGAACCCCCAGCTATTTGGACAAAAAAATAGTAAAAATCAAATAAATTAATTAATAATTTTGTTGTCAAATAAGAGAATAGACATAAAAGAATCGGAACGTATATCAGTATAGGAGCTCCTTTAATATGTTTGTATAATGAAATTGTACACTACGGAATTGTATGTGTATCAGAGATTTATAATATTGTAGGAAGTTGGAGGTCTCATAGTTGCGAGTCGCGCTGGAGAATTTTATATATATATATATATATAAAATTTCTTTGTGTTAGTATAGAAATGTGTAGATTCTTATTACGTTTTTTAAAATAAGAGTGGGGGTTACAAGCGCGTTGAACATTACTTACGATCCTACGAACGAACTTACCCCATCTTACCCGGAGTTATTTGCCATTCCACATTGCCCTGTAACGTTACTATACTCCTAGTAAGAGGAAGTATTGTAATCGTGTCAAATTTTCGATATCGAGTTTTCGACGGAAATATCCGCTTTGAGATCATCTGAGTCCAAAAAAGTGGTTTTTAGCAAATGGTCTGTTTGTGTGTGTGTGTGTGTGTGGTTGTGTGTGTGTTGTGTGTATGTGAACTGCATAGCTCAAAAACGAAAAACCATAGAAAGTTGAAACTTGATATTCCGTTTAGGTATCATCAGGATTTGACCCTACGTTATTTGTCAAAATTCCTCAACCGGAAGTACCACTTTACTAGTTGCTTTTTCATGCTTTTTTGCAATTTTTTCAAAAACCTGCTCCGACGATTTTCTTCAAATTTGGTATATCCACTACATATACAAAGAGCTACAACTTTTATTTGAAACATTTCTCTGGGAAAATTTATTTAAGGACAGTTATGGGCGAGGGATGGGGATAGGTTTTCAGCTAAAGTGTTATTTCAGTTTATTAGACAATTCTATCATCTAAATAATGTTAATTAGAATTAAATATGTTGTTGAAATTCCGATTTGAAAAAATCGGATAACCGGAAGTGCGTTTACTTTACCACTTTACTAAATGATTGTTTTCCCTTTTTCGCGATTTTCTCAAAAATGTCTCGGATGATTTTCTTGAAACTTCTTATATAAACTAAACATACAGAGATCTATATCTTTTATATAAAACATTTGTCTGGTAAAATTCATTTAAGGGCACTTTTAGGAGAGGGGTAGGGTTATATTTTTCTCTAAAGTGCTCTCATAGTTGATTAAACAATTCTATCATCCAAACAAAATTAATTAGAAATAAATAGATGGTACAAAATTCTGAGTTTCGAGAAAATAATAAACCGGAAGTGAGCTTTTACTGAACAGTTTTTTTTTTCAGTTTTCGACGAATTTCATTAAATTTGGTACACAGACAATAGAATTTGTCAATTATAATTTTGAGAACTGGAGTAAGAGAAAGTTGTGTGAGTGTTTCACACCAGATTTTTTGTGATGTGATGTGCCTGTGCCAATGTGTGGATATTTATATATTTAACATCACTAAGATATATGACCCTGCAAAGAATCAATGCTAACTCATTGACATTTCCTTTGAACCGAAACACTTTATTTAGATAATAAAAATTTCCGTTAAGTTAACCACTTAATTTTCCAACTCAAACCGTACAACTCTTTTTTTTCACAGTCCTTCTCTGGGTGCACAGTGACAGATTTATTGTTAATTTAACATATTTAATTGTAGGGGAGGGATAGTAATAATAATAATAATAATAATCTTTATTTATCTTTATTTTTTATACAATTGTATGAACAAGACATGTCAGTACATTAAACAATCCAATAACCTTCACACAAAACAAGTCTATGTAAGAAAATCATCCAAATCATATATTACTTTATCGAGGAGCATAGTTTTTAGTTTAGATTTAAACAACTTCATTGTTGGCAAAGATGAAATTTCATTCGGAAGTGTATTAAATATTTTCCTTCCCATAAATAAGATGTAAAAAATGAGTGGTTTGCTTGAGGAAAAGGAAAGTGGTCACGGTTCCGAGTATTATATTTATGGTTGAAAGTGTTGTAATTATTTCTAATTTTATAGAACCACGTACAGATGGAAAAGATATAAAGAGCTGGAATTGTGAGGATTTTGTTATTTTTAAAATGCAACCTACAGCTTTCATTGGGGTCTTGCTTTAACCACATAGCACGAATAGCTCCTTTTTGGATGCGGAAAATTCTTGATGTACATGGGCTGTTTCCCCAAAACATTATCCCGTTTAGGAAGCCGTTGATTGGAATTTTCCAAAATATACTACTTTTAAGGCCTCGAGATTGAGGATTAGAGTTAATTTTTTCAAGAGATATACTATGCTCGAAAGTGTAGGTGCCAGTGAATCTATATGTTCTTTCCAGCGCAGATCTATAGAGATGCAAGTTTTTATCTGGCTCCTGGCTAACTTCATGATTTCTATCTAGCCCCAAGCTACTAATAATGATAGGTAATGTAAGTATTTAAAAAACAAATGTTGAACCCCCACAAATCCAAGTCAGGAGCCGCCACTGGTGTGTCCGCAATGCTGGATAACATCAGGGGTATTTTATCCGTCGTAGCATGCATATTGATTTTGTTCCTGACCGGTTTTGGATTTTCATGCATCGTCGGAGCAAATTCACCGAGTTCTTTGGTAGAGAGTTCTCTTCAACGTGATGTTTCTCATCCTGTATTGCTGGATAATCCACTCCAGGAGCCTGAAGTGTTAATGTGGCATTTACGGCTTCTGTCCATTGATGAAAGAAAACCTAAATTCAAGGATTGCTAACCATTGGGTGGTTTCCCATTCTTTTTTTTTTTCATTTTTCACTAACTGCAGTATCCTTCATTGAAAGCTGTCTTTACTATCTAAGCTAATCGCATTCTTAACATTAAATATGAACAACCGTTTAAATCGACCACAATTATTATGGATAGTTTACAAGTTTAAATTTAATATTCAATGGAAGAATTTCATAAAAAACAAAAAAAAAAGGACAGCAAAATATCTATCTCTCCTTTTACCGAGTTTCTTATCTCTGAATTCCAAAATATAAAAATTAAGTATTCAGATTTATCAAATGTTATGAACTAATCTAAAAATAAAATAACCTTTTAACTTTCACACAAAATGATTACTAGTTTATCAAAAGTGTTATATTAAAAAAAAAAAAAAAAATTAAATTGATTAAAAATTTCTAATAAATAGATATTTTACGTATTATAGATTTTGAAATGATATAATTATTATTATTATTAGAAATGGTAGGAGTTCAGCAAGAATCAATTCATATTTAATAAAGTCACGTTTATATAGGGAAAATTAATGTAATTATTTAAAATTGAAATGTGTTTCCTTTAAATTAACTTTATTATATATAAACTAATAGAAGGCATGTTTTAATTAAACCGGAAATATAAAAACATTATTTTTGTAAAACGTGAACTAGATTCCTTAATTATTTTATAACTTAACTATAATAAATATAAATTAGCTAGGAAGCTAGGTATATCTTATTGAATAGATAATTAAATTCGTGTCCTTAGAATCGAGGACGGCCAGGAACTACCCCGCGGCCAATGCAAAGACTTATTGTAAATCAGAGAATCACTAAATGAATGTATAAACTGAATTGCTCTGTGCAAGTCTGTGTTATCACACTGTCTGACAAACGTATCCTGAAGATGGGCGAACGCCCGAAACCGGTCGATGACCACAAAATGAAGCAGGCTACCACGCGGAAAATGGCTCTGATGCTTTCCAGCACTACGGAATCAACCACCACAACAACATACTGTAAATTTTTTGAGTTCCTAAGTACAGCCATTATATTTGTAAGAATTTGGAAATAAATCCAATCCAGGGATCTGCTATCAATTATGAACGAGACAAACTAAACTCTCTATTGGCTAATGCCATACTTATAACTTAAAAGGCTTGCACTTATCTGGTGTCTTTTTCCATTATGAATTACAATATTATTAACGTAAACTGCTGTTACTCTGTAGTAAAACCAAATTTATTAATTGCATTAGAAATTATATTGACAACGCCATTAACATGGTTCCACTAAACATAGTTTTATAATATGGAATTATTAATAAATTATCTTCGATATATACCAAGTCTGGTTATTTACATCTCTGGTTATTTTTTGTTATTACTTTCTCTTACTCCTAAATAAGAGGAGGTATTGTAGTCAAATTTTCGATATTGTTGAGCGGGAATTCTAAACAGGAATTTCCCTTATCCGCTCCATGCTCTACCTTATGTTTTCTTTGTGAGGGTGCGCTTCATCCGGTATCTTTGTGTGTGAGAGTATTTTTTTATTTTACATATATATTTGTAAACTCAGTCTGTTACCGGTCATGTTTATGTAAAGAACTGTGTCTGTCCGTTCGTATATACATTCGTGTTTCAACTCATATTATATTCATCTTTAATTGTCTTTTCATATGTATTTTGTACTTTGGATTACATTAAACTACAACGCTTATAGCAACTGTATTAATCTGTTGTCTTTTACTTTCAAAACCTGCGACAGCTCTGCCTACAATCCCTGACAGGTTATGGGCCCAGCGTTTGTAAATACAAATATTTAAAGCGTTTCAACGTCCTTCTTGTCTGTACTCTATTTCTTCATCTTACATAACAGAAACATTGAAATTGCAAAATGAACACACCACATTCAATAAGAATGGAATTATTACACAAAGACAATTATGATACGTGGAGGATGCAAATGGAGGTTCTACTAACAAAAAAAATGACACTTGGGAATATGTTAGTGGCAAGAATGTAAGACCTTCTCAATCCCCGGATACAGTAGACAATTGGGACAAAAAAGACGGAAAAGCCAAATCAGATATCATCTTATCAACTATAAAATTTGTTGATATCATCTTATAACTATAAAATTTGTCAATTATAATTTTGAGAACTGGAGTAAGAGAAAGTTGTGTGAGTGTTTCACATCAGATTTTTTTTTTTTTTAATTTAAGACGTGTCAAGTTCAATGGTCTGTGGCCCCCGCAGCCTTCTCAGTGCACTGCCGGCTTCCGTTACAAATTGTCAATGCCGGCGTCCAACATCAAATTGTAACTGTAAGGCTCCTAGGATGAGAAAATCTAAGGGCAGCACAGCTGGACTCGAACCCGGTGTCTCCGCGTGGGAATCAGCGCGCTACAGTTGAGCTAATCCCATTCTACCTCTGGCTATTACTTTAAAAGGAACTAAAATAGAAAATCCTCAGATTTAATTCAGTTAATAAGTATGGAAAGACAGTTAACGTGGTTAGCCAATAAAAAATACTCGCATCTTAATCAGTCGAACTGGCATTGCATAAAATGAGAAAAATGCATGGACCATTAATGCACGGATTTTTATATGTATAATTGTTCCTTTTTCTTTCCAAAGTTAGAAAGGAGAATGTAATTTATTTACTTGTTCTAAGAAGTCACAGCCATGATTAGAATTAAAACAAAACCAAAAAAAAATCTGGTGTGTTCACATGACTATTATTGTAGTTTAAGTAGTTTATAACGGATGTGTTAGATGGAGAGAATTTATTGGTTGTTGAAATAAGAGGACTGGGTTAACACTGGTTAACTATGTATAATAATAATAATGAGACACAGTCTGCCTGGACATGAAAAAAAAGAATGGTTAAGGTAGAGTGGTATGAAAATGACACGAAGTGACTGGCGAGATGATGAACTATATTGAACTACATTGAACTGAATCCCCATGGACTGTCCGTCGCTGTATTTATACAGTTTCTCCCACTCCAGTCCGAGAGAGTGGTTGGGTTTGTTTCTCTTCTCTTTACTCTCTTTGGTTGCTGTTACATAGTTATAACCTACTAATTTTCTTCCAACTTATAATTCTTGTTAAATGTTAAGTTGTCTTTTCAATAATATATCAATAGAAAAATCTAAACTTAATAAAATCTCGATTTTTGAGCGTAAATTAAAAAAAAAAAAATTAACTTTTTTGGAAAAAAAAAGTTTCAAAGAAAAAATGAGATAGGTTTCGGTATGTATAATTAATATACCAAATTTAATGAAGTCTGTCGATGTTTTTATGGAAAAAATTGCAGAAAATCTCAAACAACTTTTGCAAAAATGCAATTCCGATCAATTGATTTTGTTCAAACTCGGAATTTTGGTGACTATTATATTCTAATTAATATTATTTACATTATAGATTCGCACAATGTTTAACTGAAATAAGAAATGGAAATAAATAAACTCGTTTTACCAACTATTAATTAGATACACACAACAGTATCTATGTGTCATGTGTGTGTCATTAACATGTCATCATGTGTGGTATGATTATTATTATTATTTGCCTGTTGGAAGGGACCAACCCTTACGCTATCCAAAGCCTCACTGGGCCCATATAGCTATCCCCCAAAAAAAACAACAACAAACCGGGTTTAGAACAAATATCCAAACCCGGGTTTAATCCATCTAAGATTCACCGCAGTCCGAATAAATCGGACTATAACCTTAAACGGGGAAATAGCCTAAGCTCTTCCACAGACATCCTATTCCGACCAAAGGTCCTGAACCTAATTTTCTCATACCCAGGCAATCAGTCATAAGATGGATGGGTGTTTCCTCCTCTGTCTCACAGATTTTGCAAAATGGATCGGGCATGAGTCCCATTATGTAGAGATGTCTCCTTAAACCACAATGTCCAGTAAGAGATCCAACCAGGTGCCTGAGAGAGTTCGGTGAAAAACACAGCAGCGTCTCACTAATGGCCTTGTCCGGAACCCCGATGAGCATTTTGGACTGCCGACAACCAACTGAGCTCATCCATAAGGATGAATGCTGTGAAGCTGTCCCTGTCTGGAAACCTGACGACAGACATGTGCCAGAAGACACGCCAACAGTAGGCCCAGGACTAATGAAAGGAAGAGAGGCGCCTAATTTGGCAAACCTATCCACCTCCTCATTCCCAAAAAATCCCCATGTGACCTGGCACACAGACTAGAAGCACATCCTTCAGAGAAGAAAGCTCTTCCAGTCTTTTAGAACATTCTAACACCAACCTGGAAGTGAAGACACATGAACTCAGCGCCTTCAGCGCAGCTTGGCTGTCCGAGCAGATACAAAGACCTTTTAAGTTAATGTTACCTACCCTCTCATCCAGGACACAACAATGAATAGCATAAACCTCAGTCTGGAAGACTGTGGTCCATTCACCAAGAGATACTGCTAAATGTTGTGTGGTATGAAGTTTAAAATGATGTATTTCAATTTTGCAAGATCTTTGTTAAGGAATGAATGGCTGGGAAATATGAACGTAGTTTAATAAAAAACTGTATTATATTAATGACAAGATCTAAGGTTTATAATCTGAAACTATATCTAGAAAAAGGTTCTAAAAAGAAAAAAAAAACTCAGTAAAAATGTTTCTTAGATTGGCGGAATTCACTTTGTTTTCATAAAACTAGAACTATCTAACGCGTTAGAACTCTAGTAGAACCAGGAAAATTCAGCACCGTTTTAGAATTAAAGGGCTGACCTTATTTCCAGTATATTTCATACGGCAACTATTTGCCTCTCCTATCCTCTTCTCCTTTCACCACTGTGTGACATCGCTCACTGACTGACTTGCGATAGAAGACAAGCAGCCGCTGTAGTGTCAAAGCTGTTCAGAACTGAAATACAAGAACTCAATCAGAGCTGTTTATAAATTAATAGCCCTGAAGGCATCTCAAAATTCTGAGCTTTACTCTAAACAGGATCCTTGATTTTTGATGTTCTGAAGCAGTGGGCCGTTAATTTTTCCAAAGACAATTTCATTTCGATGAAATAAATTAACGAGATATCAAACAAAAGATTGTAGGTTTAGAGTGATTCAATTTACTAGTTCAGCCACTTACAGTACAAATCTACGGAATTATTATTCTACCATTCAATATGTGGAAATTGGGGGGTGGGGTATGAGGGCATTGCGACCAAAAGATTTTTATTGAGCCACCTCACTGGTGCCAGACCACTCGCCAACAGTATTCTGATCTCTGAGAAATGTCAGGATCTGGGAAAGTTCTAAGGAGGGTATATCTTCCTCCAAACACCTGGTAAGTGCCCAAGCTTCCAATCTTCTCTAGCTGATAACATCGCAGTCCGTTAGAGGTATATTGGAGTCTCCTCCATCTCCCCATAGAAAAACTGCTAGTACTACTGTGTTCGAGGCTTCTTCAGGTTCTCTCTGTGTCTACAATGCCCCTTGAGGAAATACGTCAGCTTTGCTGATGCATGCTTCAGATCTTTTCTGCTTATAACCGCCCAGGCAGATTGCTTAGGTTGCTTCAGCCTTAGCAACCTAGAGGGAGGGTTTTCCAGAGATGTACTCACTTTACTTCCTTCCTACTCATTTCTGAGCTACTCCTGAACAGAGTAGAGCTTATTCCACAGACGGGTTCAAGCCCCAATCAATGAATATGCAGCGCCTTACCTTGCCACAGTGTCGGCCATTTCATATCCTTCCACGCCAACATGTGCTGGTATCCAAAATAGGTTAACTCTATTGTTTCTACCCAGTCATTGAATTTGCCGAGGCATTCTCATATAATTTTTGAACTGATGACATATGAGCTCAGGGCTTTAATAACGGCCTGGATATTACATCCTGATTACGATATTGGAGGAGATTAAAAAAAAACTGGAATCTGGAAGTTCTTCGTCTCATCCCCAAAGATTTGCAAAAAGCTGACCTCTAAGTGGCATCAAACTGTACAAATATAGACTGTATTAAATGTATAAAATAAAAAATACAATGTTAATTATGGAATAATTTAGTTTAAAACTTTAAAACAGTTTCATTAAAAACTATTAGCTCTTCCGGTCAGCTGGTGTACCTTTGTAAGTGAATGTATGCTTGATTTTTGTGCGATAAATTAATAAGTTTTTCTGTGGTTAATGTGAATAACTAATTGTATAAATATTAACTTTTATTAATGTTTGTTTCCTTTTATTAATGGGCACCGAAAATGGTATGAAAGACAATTGTATATATTGTAAATTGTGAGTAAATAGTTCGTATTTTTTGTAGGTTAAGCGTTATTTTAGTTTTATTTTAAAATTTATATTAATTGGACATTTGGTTTAGATAGTGGCCACATGGCGCGCTGGCAACAGCCTAATACATCAGGCATTGAATCACATGATTCAATTAATGTCTTTTCTAAAAATAATAATAATTGTACATCAAGTATAATTGCTAAAACTACTAAAAGACCCAGTAATTTAATTAAAGAAGTAATAATGACGAAAAAAAATAAAACAAAAACTACAATTTCTAATAAAACTATGAAAGAACTAAGTAAGAAACTCCGCGTGCTCAGTCTCTTCAATCACTAAGTGAGTCCAGTGCATACAACAGCCAACCTGGGCCATCTCTAATGAGATCCCAACCTACTGCAGCTCCAAACTTCTGCACTCCCAACCCATTTGCTGCGTTAAGCATTAACGACAGTGAGCAGATGCCTGGGGAGATCACACCACCCAAGGAGAGAAAATCACCGAAACCTCCTCCAATATTTATTAGCAATGTCAATAATTATATGGACTTCTGAGAGCACTTACTGAGCTTCTTGGTCCCTCGTCCTTCGATTGTAAATCTCGTGTGGACAATGTTATGCTGTCCATTAAGACAGTCGATGGTTACAGAGAAGCAATAAAGTACCTCCAAGAAAATAGAGCACAGTACCACACATACCAATTGAAAACTGATAAAGCCTTCAGAGTGGTGCTTAGAAATCTTCACCACACAATACCTACGGAGCACATCAAGCAAGACCTTGAGGAGATGGGCCACAGAGTAAGGAGCGTCACAAATCTGAAGCATCCAGGGACAAAAGCGCCACTTCCCCTATTTTTCATTGACCTCGAACCTAAAGAAAATAACAAAGAAATCTTCAATGTCAAATCCATCGTCTACACAAAGGTAAAGGTGGAGGAACCATACAAGACCGTTGAAATCCTTCAGTGCAAGAGATATCAGCAATATGGTCACACCAAAAGTTACTGCAACCACACTCCTAGATGTGTGAAGTGTGCGGGATATCATCCATCCTCTGGCTGCACTAAGCCTCGGGACACCCCTGCAACTTGTGCTTTATGCCAGGGTAACCACCCAGCTAATTACAGAGGATGTGTAACACACAAGGAACTACAACGTCTACGAAGAAGAAACAACTCGCAAAATGACCGCAATCCGCAGCCAAGTTCACCACAGGGAGCAATCCTACAGCTAACATCTACGACTTCCCTCAGCTGCCACAGAAAGAGCCTTCTCCAACTCAGCAGTCTCATCAACCTCCTACCAGTCGCTGGTTTTCCCCCGTTGGAGTTTCGGGGCAATCAATTAATCATCCGCCAAACTCTCCTGACATGACCAACGTACTGACGTCCTTCATATCAGAGTTCAAATCCCTCATAAATCCATTCATCACACTTCTGACCACACTAGTAACCGAACTCATTCCTAAACGTTCAAAATGAATAGACACTCTCTGAATAATTCTTCGCTAACAGTCCTCCTCTGGAACGCAAATGGGCTGAATCCCCACAGAGACGAACTGGACATTTTGTTACATGACAAACGAATTGACGTGGCACTGATAACAGAGACTCACTTTACTGGACGATCATACTGTAAATTAACCGACTACACTACTTATACAGCAGACCACCCAGACGACACTGCCCATGGTGGCGCAGCCATTCTAATCCGCTCCACCTTAATACATCAACAACTATTATTTGAACAATCAGACTCTCTCCAATCCGTAGCGATTACACTGGACTGTCATCCATTCTCTCTAAATATGGCAGCAGTGTACTGCCCACCTAATAAGCTATCTCGTCTACAGACTTTAGTGCTTTTTTTCGCCGATTGGGACCTCGATTCTTGGCTGGTGGAGACTATAACGCCAAGCATCCGCAATGGGGCTGCCGCGTAGCTAATCCAAGGGGACGCACTCTTCTCAATGTTTTCACTGCTTCTAACTACAAAGTACTATCTCCTAACGAACCAAAGTACTGGCCGACAGCACTCTCTAAATTACCTGACATTCTGGACTATTTCATTATTTCTCAGACTTTTTCACTAACCACAGACATTTATACACTTACTGACCTCTCTTCAGACCACAGTCCTGTGCTACTAACCCTAACTACAACGCCCAAGACACTTCTTCCTCGACCGACTCTAATTACGGGACCTGTAGACTGGACTCTCTTTCAGAATCTTCTAGAAAGTAAGCTTGACTTATCTTTATCACTGAAAATGCCAGACGAAATAGACGAAGCAGTAAATACTCTAACTACCTCCATACAGTACTCTATCTGCAGTCAACCACTCACTCACACCAAAGGACAGTTTATAGACAGTATAATCTACCAGTTAAAACACGCCTGCTGATCAGAGAAAAGAGAAGAGCTCGAGCAATTTGGCAACGGACACGATACCCTACTGACAAAAATACTTACAACAGACTCACAAGACATTTGAGGCGGAACTTACAAACACTGAGAACACAAAAATATGACAACTATATTACTAACCTAACTACCAATCGTAGATCTCTTTGGACAGCCACACGCCGACTGTTATCGTACAAATTCACTTCTTCTCCTCTTAGACGAGACGACGGGACTTGGGCGAAATCAGACTATGACAAAGCCATGCTTTTTTCTCAGCACCTGACTGACATCTTTACACCTCACCCTGACTTGTCAAACGACTTACTCACGACGGAAATAGAATCTGAATTAGACAGACCTCTTCCTCTTTCACCACCACCAAAAGCTTTCACTCCTTCAGACATCAAATACACCATAAAAACCTTACCCTCTAGAAAATCTCCCGGATATGACCTCATTACCTCAGAAATTCTTCGCCATCTTCCTAGAAAAGCTCTTATCTATCTCACCTACATCTACAACTCTGTCCTTCGCACTACCTACTTTCCACTTTCTTGGAAGTATTCAGTAACACGAATGATCCCGAAACCTGGCAAACCCGCACATCTACCTTCTTCTTACAGACCGATAAGTTTACTACCGACGTTAGGCAAAATTCTTGAAAAACTGCTGCTGAAACGTATCAACCCCATATTTGCGGAACTTGGCGTTGTCCCATGTCATCAATTTGGGTTCCGAAACATGCACAATACAATTCAGCAGTGTCATCGAGTGGTAGACGAGATATCTTCAGCACTGGAGAGAAAGAAATACTGCACAGGAGCATTCTTGGTTGTTACCCAGGCATTCGATCGTGTCTGGCACCCTGGGCTCCTCTACAAATTAAAAAAATGTCTCCCATTTACTTACTTTCTCATTCTGCGCTCTTACCTCTCCGAAAGGTTCTTCCAGGTCAGTTCTGGTTCAGCTATCTCTCCTTTCTCGCCAATGAGGGCAGGGGTACCGCAGGGGAGTATCCTTGGTCCCGTCCTATACACTGTATACACATCTGACATACCCACACATCCATCCACACTGCTAAGTACATATGCAGACGACACAGCAATTCTAGCTACCAGTTCAAACCCAGCATCAGCTTCACACAAATTACAGTCACATTTACAAAAAATAGAATCATGGGCAAAGAAATGGAAAATAAAAATGAACCCTCAGAAATGTCAACACGCCACGTTTACTCTCCGGCGGGGCTCTTGTCCTCCTATCTTCTACAACAACAACGCACTTCCCTCTACAGATCTGGTGCGCTACCTTGGGCTTTTCATAGACAAACGACTCACGTGGAACCCACACACACGACTTAAAAGACAAGCCATGACTAAACGTGCCAAACTTCTTTACCGACTTCTCGGGCGACGGACTAAATTACCAACTGAACTGAAGAGACTAATATATAACACCATAATCAAACCTATGTGGACTTACGGACTAGAGCTGTGGGGTTCAGCCAAACCGACCAACATACGGACCATACAAACATTTCAATCCAAACTACTCAGACAGATAGTTGACGCTCCTTTTTACGTTACAAACCTCCCTCTCCACAATGACCTTAACATCCCTTTCGTACAACAACTTGCCAAGACAAAATACCACAAATACCACACTGCTCTCTCACACTGCCCTAATCCCTTCGTACAGTCTCTTGCTTCTACTACCATCCCTGACAATCCACCTCGCCGATTGAACCGCCAGTGGCCCCGAGATTTCCTTCGGGACTGATCAGTGACTGGTATCCCGTAGAGAGTGCTACCACTGGGTAGTTTCTCTCCTCCCACTCTTCACGCCTCTATACTCTCTCTCTTCTCATTTACTTGTTGTATACAGAACTATACAGATTGTAAATTTCTAAATAAAGAAAAAAAAAAAAAAAATTAGCTCTTCCATTAAACTATATTGTACAGAAAATAGATAGCGACTATTATGCCAGTAGCTAATTATTAATTGCGCTGAGAACATTGAAAATAAAAAGTGTGTCAATCCTGTAGAGTTATGAAGAAAAAGACAGGCTGAACTGACCTCCGGACATAATTATTATAATATAGTATTTAAGTAGACCGAAAGAGGAGAGGTTATTTAGTAAGGTTATTATATATTCGTGTGTAGAGGCACGTATGCTCTGAGTAGGGGAAATGAGTGTGTGTCTGTGTGTATGTGAGTCATCATCACACAGATCATTTCTGTCTCATTCATACTACATAATTCTCTCACTACATCACACCACACTACACCAACTGGGCTCGGACCCTATTATTATTTAGCCTAGCTATTATAAATCCAATTAGTGAATGGAAAATTTCTTTCAGGTTCTTTCCTTCATTCTTAGTTGTAATTTCACTTCTAGTAAGGACGTACCCATAAAATAATTATATTATATTATCTAAAGAAACTCACACCTAACTTCCTATACACATTGCATCATTCAACAAAAGTTTTTATATTCTCAACAGATTTGTTATTTTGCTTTCTATTCGAAAGTCAGTATATTCATTTATAAAAAAAATTAGAAGAAATATTTCACTTTTTTCTTACAAAAAATTGTGTACCCAAAACTACGTTAACTGAAAACCTTTCTTATTATAGTACATCAAATTTAAAGAAATCCATCGGTTTTATCTGGGATTTTTCAGTCGTGAAATAAATATTTATGATGCTCCTGACAGAAGTTCGTGTAGAGAACTGACTTCCATTTTATATTTTTGTCACGCATTACACTTGTTGATTCCAATTGTGTTATTTAAATTGAAAAAAAAAAGTTCAGGAAAAACGCTACTTTATGGTCAACCGACTTTCTTAAAACTTGGAATTTTGGTAACATATTTAATTCTGGTATTTTATCCGTCATAACATGCATATTTATTTTCTTCCTGACCGGTTTCGGATTTTCATCCATCGTCAGAGCAAATTCACCAAGTTCATGTAGAGAGTTCACTTGAAAGTAATGTTTCTCATACACTCACACTTGTTGGTTTGTTGGTTGTATACATGTGGGGAGGTTATAAGGTTATGTTAGTATGTGTGTGTATGTGTTTAATGACAAATTGGAATTATTATAAATTAAGATTATACATTAGAAAATAGTATATAATAAATAGCTTTGTTCAATGTTGCATTACATGATGTGGTTAAAGATGCAACCAAAAATGGAACAATCATCAATAAAACTTGGCAACTTTGCGCCTATGCGGATGATTTGGTTCTTGTCGCCAGAAGTGATGCAGCGCTGAAAGAAGCATTTGAAATCATTGTCAGAGGTGGCTCTAAGGTTGGTCTTATTATTAATGAAGCAAAGACAAAATGCCTAAAAATGTCAGCATCAGAAAATAGAAGATCCTTAAACAGCTTGCAGATCCTAGACTTCACCTTCGAAACTGTGCCGAGCTTCGTATATCTAGGTTCTTCTCTAAATAATAGAAATGCGATAAGTCGTGAAATTGAGAACAGGATTATGGCTGGAAATAGAGTCTACTTTGCTAATCTTAAACTCCTCAAATCCCAGTTGTTAACTAAAACAACCAAATTAAAGATATATAAGTCTCTAATAAGACCAGTAGTTACTTAGGGCGCTGAAACTTGGACCTTGTCAAAAGACGATTGTCACAAGTTGAAGGTATTTGAAAGAAAAGTTATTAGAAGAATTTACGGCGCAAAAAAAGTGGATTGCCTATGGAGAATAAGAAGCAATGTGGAGATTGAGGGGTTTTTAAAAAACGAAAATGTTGTAAATTGTATAAAAGCAAGTAGGCTTAGATGGGCAGGCCATGTAGCCAGAATGGGAGGTGATAGGCTATAGAAAAGAATGCTGGAAGACATTTTCAGTGGCAAGAGGAAAAAGGGAAGACCGAAAAGCAGATGGCGAGATGAGTTAGAGAAGGATGCGAAGAAGCTAGGTGTCCGCAATTGGAAGAATGAGGCGCAGGACAGAGAGAAATGGAGAGAAGTTACTTGGAAGGCCAAGGGTCATCAAGACCTGTAGAGCCAGGGAGTAAGTAAGTAAGTATATAATAAATAGCATGTTTTGAAGGATACTTTATAAATAAATTTTAATAGTGTTGTTAAGTTAAGCTCAGTGTTTAGTTAGTTATAAAGTTATGTGCTCAAAATAACTTGGCATGCCGCCTAAACACTCACAATATGCCTATCACTTTTATTTGAAACATTTTTTGCAGGATAATTGGTTTTCTACGGATTCAGAGAACCAGCAACATCTGCCATACACCGTGGCTACGCGTACATATTCATAATGAAGTACATTACTAGAATTCAAAATTTGACGGAAATCGGTTGACATGAAAAGCAGGGCCTTACAAAATAAGTTTGTGAGTTATTGTCGTACACAAGTGAACAGACATTAAATTATCACTTTTTACTTTTTCTTACTTCTTTTTCTTAATAAGAGGAAGTATTGTAATCGTGTCAAATTTTAGATTTTCGATTCGAGTTTTCACTGGAAATATCCGTTCTGAGGTCCCCTGAGTCCAAAAAAGAGGTGTGTGTATGTGTGTGTGTATGTATGTTAACAGCATTGCCTAAAAAACGAAAAATCGTAGAAAGTTCAAACTTGATATTCCGTTTAGCTATCACCATGGGATCTGCCAGTACGTTATCTGTCAAAATTCCTCAACCGGAAGTTCCACTTTCCTAGTTTTTTTTTTTTACATTTTTGCGATTTTCTCAAAAAAAGCTCCGACGATTTTCTTGACACTTGGTATATCAACTACACATACAAAGAGCTACAGCTATTAATTGAAACATTTCTCTGGGAAAATTCATTTAAGGGCTTTTTTGGGAGAAGGTTAGGGGGAGGGTTAGGTTTTCCTCTAAACTGCTATTTCAGTTTACTACAATATACAGTTCTGTTATCTAAATAATATTAATTAGAATTAAATATTCTATTGAAATTCCGTGTTTGAAAAAAAAATCGGATACCTGGAAGTGCGTTTTTACTGAAATGTAATTTTTCAGTTTTCTGGTATTTTCTTGAAAATGGCTCCAACGATTTTCTTTAAACTATTAATGGGAACTACACATATAAAGAGCCTACACTTTTTATTTGAAACATTTCTCCTAGTGAAATCATTTAAGGGTTTTTTTGGGGGGGAGTGGTGGGTTAATGTTTTTCTCTAAAGTGCTATCATAGTTGATTATACAATTCTATCATCCAAACAAAATTAATTAGAAATAAATAGATGGCCAAAATACTGAGTTTCAAGGAAATTAGTAAGCCGGAAGTGCGCTTTTACTGAAATTCTTTTTTCAATTTTCGACGAACTCCCAACGAATTTCATCAAATTTAGTACACAAACGAATTTCATTAAAATTTGTCAATTACAATTTTGATAACTGCAGTAAGAGAAAGTTGTGTGAGTGTTTTTTGAAACATTTTATTTGGAAAAAGTAATTCTGAAGGTTTTGAAACATCTATGATTTCAAATATCAGATGTTATATAGGTTTTTGGATATTTTTGACGCTCTTACCTAAATTACTTCAGTGTAAACACTTCAACAATTACTTGCTTTGATTACTATCTCCACCACCTCTATATTAGGTTAGGGCTAATTAAAAATATCCAAATCCAGATATCCAATTCAAATCTCCCAAAATTTGTCAAAATGTCAGACTCCTCACTACGACCCTCTAACTAGCATCTTACATTAGGTTCAGAAGCGCTAATGATAATTCCGTCCTTTTAATAATGTTAAGGCCAAACAGTGACTTCCGCATGAAGAAAGACAGTTCAGGTTTTTCCACCCAAAAGACCTATCCTTTCAGATGTAACCTCTCAATACGTCTAGGCCTTCACAAGAGTATAAGTAAGTAAGTAATGCCTATTTTTTCAGGCGGGCTTAACGTCCAACTACCAAATTAGGTGTCGTGGACGGGAGCGGAAGCACCTACTTTACTATTAACATTTTTTAAACAAATATAAAATTTATCAGTTATACGCTGGACTCGAACTGGGGTTCTCCCATTTACAAGTCCATGCTCATAACCACTACACCAACACCCGCCCATTCACAAGAGTATAAAACATGCATCAATGTCATCTTTTAGTTGTGGTCATCATCAGACAGCACAATCAGATTCAAATGTCTATTGGGGCCGATATTATTCAATGAACAAACAAGATTTTATAAAACGATACTCCGCTCAGGTACCTATGTGATATTCAAAACTAAAATTTTTGTCAACATCCGTCAATCGGAAGTGGTCAATAGATTTTTTTTTTTTAAGTTTTTCGAAAACACCTCGAACGATTTTTTTTTTTTTTTTTTACCTTCTCTTAACTCCTAGTTTTAAAAGGAGGTATTGCGATCATGTCAAATTTTTGAAATAATTTTTTATCACAGGAAATATATATTTTGAGGTAGCAAGAGTGGGGGAAAAAAAAAATATTTTTAGCGAAATAATCTTTGTGTGTTTGTATGTATGTATGTATGTATGTGTGTTAACGAAATATTACATAAGCTCAAAATTTGGTATTCCGTTAAGATACTATCACACCGTATGAGAAGAAAAGAAGGTTTCGAGCAAAATCCATCAACCGGAAGTCTGCTCCTTTTTTTTAAAAATAATTTTTTTCAGTTTTCACGAAATTTTCTAGAATACGGTTCAAACGATTTTTCCCTTTAAAATTTCACTCAAATGTTATTTGAGTTTCTTCAATGCTGTGTTGACGCCGTTTTTCTGAACTAGAGTGCAAAATTCTTCGAATGAATAAAGCCAAGGGTGCCTACCAGCATATAATCTCACCCTTCTATATATCTTAGAGCTCTGAAAACAAATTTCAGAGTTAAAAGAAAAAAACATTGTCAATTTTATATTTCTATAAACTGCAGTAAGAGAAAGTCGTGTGAGTGATTCACATTAGTTTATTAATTAACTTCGAATGTTAACAACACATTTATAAAATTATTGCTTGTATTTGAGTCATGCGAGTGTTTAATCTAGATTTTTTTTTTTATATATTAATAAAATAAAAAAAAAACTAGTTGGTAATAAATCCAAGCCTACAAAATAATTAATTACAGAGTACAAGCCGACTGTAGCATTGAAACCAGTATTTTTTTGTTTTGTTTTTTTTTTTACTGATGATTCATAAAAATGATGTCAAATGATATGAAATGGTGGGGGCAAACTAGTGGAGCCATGCTGGCTGGTCTGGAAACATTCCTAAGATTGTTTTAACCTTGGCTAACTAGATACTTTCCGTTGTATAACATTGTGAAATCATAGCATTTTTTTATATTTTTTTATTAAACATGTCAGAAGTTTGTTTGAATTTTTTTTCAAAAGAAAAGGATATAAAATTAAAACAAATTTTAACAGTATCATTCAGTATTAATTATTATTATAACAATAGTATGAATATCATAATTTGGACAAGTGATTATTTCTATTTTTTCTTAATTCATTGTATTTTTTTTATTTTTTAAATAAGTCATTTCTCTTCAGTTTAAAATAAAATCATTTATTTATTTGTTTATTTATTTTGCCAGAAAAAAAAGATCAATACTCCTTATTGGCAAGGTCAAGTTAGAATATAATTTAAATTCACATAATTGTCAAGACAAAAACTTAATTTTAAAATATTGCTGTATCTCATACAGCGAGTGAGCTAATAACAGTTTTTTAACACTAGCTTTGAAACACTTCAAATCAAATTGGCTGGTAAATAATTATAAAGCGAGATGGACAAACTATGGAAGCTGGTACGAACTTTTGTCAACCTGTTTCTACTTTAAGATTATTGCGCTTTCTGGTGAAATGATCATGAACTTGCGAAAAACATATAAATTGGCCTTCATTGCACTTTACGTAGACGAGGCATTGATAAATAAATATGGCTGGTCATTATGTTCAATTTTTCTTAAACAAAGAACGACAAGATACTTTCGAGTCTAAACCCAAAGTGATTTTAATTGCCTTCTTTTGTAACCTAAATATTTTTTTACATTCGGCAGCATTACCCCAAATTATAGTACCATAGCACAAATGACTATGAACATACGCAAAAAACGCCCACTTTAAAGCTTCCAAGTCAACAGACATTCTTAATTTTCGCGACAAGACATAGATTCCACGAGACACTTTACTCATGACATTATTAACTTGATCTGTCCAGTTCAGTTTTGAATCCATGAAAATGCCTAAGAAATTGACAGCTTTTTCAGTCCCACCATAATTTCCTAATTTAATAGTAATCTCTTTTATTTTGTCCTGGTTTAAACTTAGCTTATTAGCAGCACACCAATCGAATATAGATTTAATGCGGTTATTAACGGATGTGTTATCTGCATTTCTAACTTGTACCGCAACATCATCGGCATATAAATATGGCATAATTATATCATCGTTATCAAACATTGCCGGTAGATCGTTAATGTAAACCAAGAATAATAGAGGTCCCATAATAGACCCTTGGGGCACACCATACTTGAGCTTCAGTAGAGAAGAGTACTTACTGCCTTTATACACCGCTGCTAATCCATTCGACAGATAGGAAGAGATTAATTTGACTGACAATTCATTAATCCATACCACTTCAATATTCCTAATAGTATGTCATGAGAAACGGTATTTATTTTTTCAAAAAAAAAACAAAAAAACGAATCATTGAGATACAATATCAAAATGGATTATTTTTATGTATTAAGGACACCGGTAAATCATCAAACTTTTTGTCAAATATGTTTGTCAAACACGAAAGTTTGACGGTGAACGGCTTTTGTCAAACAAATAAAAATAGTTTGACGTGTTTGATCAAACAAATAAAAATTGTTTGACGTGTTTGATGTTAAACGATCAAACGTTTTGTCAACACATGTTTGTCAAATGTCCCATGTTTTACAAATAACAGCCGCACACGTTCAATCAAGTTTTGTCAACCTTCTCTTCAGTTGCTCGACTTTTTCCATCTGTGCACATCGTATTGTCATTTATTTCAGATTTTTTTTTTATTTATTTAAATATCTTTCAATAAAGACAAGGCGTTTCTCGCCTTGACACTGGGGCACTTTGTATTAAGAAAAAAAAGTCAAGACGTTGGTCAAAAGAATGGTATAAACTGAGACATAAATATACTCATCGGAATTTGCTAAAAGAAATATTATTAACAGAATCAGGGGACTAAGCCAACTTGTTGGAACTTTTTGTAATGCAGCACTACGCTTATTTTTGTCACTGATTTTAGTTTCCACAATGCCGGAAACTCTTTGTACAGAGAAATAAAATGCAGTACAAAATCTTTGTCCTTTGTCGCTAGCGTAGATATATTGACTGGATGAAAACAAAACCAATACTAAGGATGTTTGACAAAAACGACCCTCGCACACCTTCAAACATGTTTGTCAAACATTTCATCAAACCATTTTTTCCATCAAACACGTCAAACAATTTTTTTGTTTGACAAACACATCAAACAAAGCCGCACACCATCAAACTTTCGTGTTTGACAAAATGTTTGATCGTTTACCGGGTCCTTTAGAATTGATTGATGAAATGTTTTGATAAACATATGTTTGAAGGTGTGCGAGTCGTTTTTGTCAAACATCTTCAATATTTGTTTAGTTTTCATCCGGTGAACATGTCCGAGCTAGGGACAAAGGACTAGGATTTTTTGTACTCCAGTTTATTTCTCTATACAGAGACTTATTATGGATATTGAAATCAAAAGAATATAGTGTCTTCTTAATACATAACAGTTATTCTCGGACGAAGTAATTCTAACAAGCTATTGAAGGTTTCGCTATCCATTCGGAGAAAGTTGGCTTAGTCCCCTGGTTCTGTTACTAATATTTCTTTCAGCAAATTCTCATGAGTACATTTATGTCTCAGTTTATACCATTCTTTTGACAAACTTCATGACATTTTTTCTTAATATAAAGTGCCAGAGTCAACGCCAGAAACGCTTTGTCTTTATTCGAAGACATTTAAATAAAAAAAAATTAAAAAAATCTAAAATAAATGACCAAACGATGTGTACAGGTGAAAAAAGTCAAGCAACTGAATAGAAGTTTGACAAAACTTGATTGAACGTGTGCGGCTGTTGTTTGTCACAAATGAGACAAAAAGTTTGATCGTTTACCGGCTCTCTTAGCAATTGAAAAAAATTATATTAGTAAATCAAACGAAGTGGGTGAAAGTTTTTAATCCCACAGGTGGGAGAAAGTAAAAATAGGCATTATTTTTTTTTTCTTTTCTCACAAATGATATAAAGTAATATTATTCAAATCTAATAATTAGCCCGACATCTAGCGGCAATATTCTGAGTGTGAATAAAATATGCCAAAAACAAAAAAAAATTTCATCTTCCGCATCTGAACCACGAAGATTTCATTTAAAATCCATTCATAAACCGGAAGTACGATCTATACTAAATGGTTTATTTTAGGTGTTCATGATTTTCTTTAAACTTCGTATACTACTAAATACAGACATAAATTTGTATCACTGTTTATACGACACGTTTTTTCAGAAAAATGAATTTTTTTTTGTAAGTTCTGAAAGGTAAGTAATATTTGTGAGTCCTGAAGTGGCCACCTCTGTGCAAATAATATAAGTTTCACCACCTGTATTAATATTAAAGCATAATTAGAAATGTTGCTAAAATTCTAAATGTTTTCTAATTATTACATGTTACTACCATTGTAAAAATGTAACTAAAATGTAAGCAAGTTTAAAAAAAATTCATCACGCTACCAACAGTCATTACTCTTCTTCATTCGATCATTCCACCCTCTTTTTTTTTTTTTTTTTATCGGGGGGGCCAACACACTGCGACCTCAATCAGGTCTATTGTGCTATGCCCCCTGGGTGCCACAGGCCTGCCCATAGCACCCGAACGGATGCCCAGTTGAACATCCGTTCTACAATACCTCCATCAGGTTAAGATCCCTGAGGAATCCTAATACCCTTACGGGCTCTAGAGAGGGTATGTCCCCCTCCTCCACCTGGTAGCTGCCCAGGTTCCTGAACCTTCTCTGAGTGGCAGCCCCGCAGTCTGTTAGGAGATGTATTGGAGTTTCCTCCAACTCCCCACAGAATCTGCATGAGCTGTCACTTTCCAAGCCCAGCTTCACCAGGTGTCCTCTAAGTCGGCAATGCCCCGTGAGGAAACCCGTAAGTACGCGGAGCTTGTTCTTACTCAATCCAATGCAGGCCTCCGACCTCCGTTGGTTATAATTTCCCAAGCAGATCTTGGCCTGCCTCAACCCGGGGAGGGAGTACCAGAGTTGAGATCTCTTCGTCTCCTTCTCCTTCCTAAGTTCCTCTAACAGAAACTGGTCGCTAATCCCACAAAAAGGTTCCGGCCCCAGAAGTGGGGTCATAGCGCCTGTCTTGGCCAGGGCGTCGGCCATCTCATTCCCTTCAATGCCAACATGCCCCGGCACCCACCAGAGTGCAACTTTGTTCCTGCTGCCCAGATCGTTAAGTTTATCTAGGCATTCCCAAACCTCTGTGCAAGTAATATAAATTTCACCACCTGTATTAATATTAAAGCATAATTAGAAATGTTGCTAAAATTCTAAATGTTTTCTAATTATTACATGTTACTACCATTGTAAAAATGTAACTAAAATGTAAGCAAGTTTAAAAAAAATTCATCACGCTACCAACAGTCATTACTCTTCTTCATTCGATCATTCCACCCTCTATATACACTCATCTCTTTTTACTCAGTAAATTCGTACAAATATAAATTGTGAGTTTACTACCAGTTCTTGTGTTCTCCTATCGTGGGAACAATGGCTTGTATTCCCATATAATGCCCCAAGCACTCAGCTGGAGAATTTCGCACATATGTTTTGATGTCTTTCAGTTTTTCATTTAAGCAATCTCACGTCACTTTTTAGAAAATATGCTTTATTTATATGATTGGACTTGTAAGATCCATTGTGAGGTGCACTGTATTGATTATGATTCCATAGGTTTGCTGTAAGCTAGCCATCCCTGGGCACTACTTGCGACACCGCTTACCACATCTTGGACAGAGTCAGGCTTATTCTTATCCTGATTATAAGGCTATGTTTTTAACATTTGTGAAATTAGTCTATGATTAGAGCATTTCAAATAAAGATTAAAAAAAAAAAAATTTTAAATAATATTTATCTATCACATTTGACCAAAAAATATAATTTTATTATAAACTAAAATTATTAAGTGTTTTCAATGGCATATCTAAAGTTTTATTTTCCTAATATAGAAATCATTAGATTATAGGTAAAATCCTTCATAATATTTACATAATAAACTTTCTTATTTCACTTTAGGAGAAGTACATTAACCATCCCTTCAGGAATCTTGGTTCCTCTTGGTCCAACAACATGAACTGACAAAACACGAATAACCGTTAATAAAGAAACTATTCCTCGATCCTGCAGAGATCCATAAGTTCAGTGTACCCACAACCGTATGAATATACACCGTGAGTGTATACACACAGTTCGCCGGCAAGAGGTATCTATTGCATGCAGTTATTGAGGAGTAGCGACCCCATGGGTTACCACAGCTCAGTATTACCTGCATTTCGTCAGAACACCATACAATGCACTTAATCTATATACACGCTATACTTTACAGACAAGGACAAACACAGTACACAAACTAGGGTCTCCGTTCCTAGTTGATTGGCGCAAGCTAAGGGAGAATGAAGGGATTAGCTCAGTGGTATCGCTGGACTAGCAACGCGGATGTCCTGGGTTCGAATCCAGCATGCTGCCCTTAGATTTTTTTCTTCGTACGAGCCTCTACAACTCAGTGTACGGTGATGGGCAGTGCTGTTTGTAGCTAGAGAACACTGCTCGGACTCCTGCAGTGCACTGAGAAGGCTGCACTGGCACAATAGATCTTTCAGGTCGCAGTGCAATATTCCCCTAAAACAAAAAACAAAAAAATACCCTCACTTGCACATTTTCCTGCATTCCTGCAAATTTACAAAGACTACGGTATAATGTACAATCATAGAAATATAAGTCGCAAGTAAATTTAGATTTACAGCCATTTCCACAAAAGATCTCACTTTATAAAGTTTATAGTTCAGATTTTATAAAACAAAAAAAACACGAGGTTAGTAAACAAATAATAAATAAGTTCAAATAACAAGCCACAGTTATGTCTTTATCAAATTAAGTTTTCGAGCTAATAGAAAAAAAAAGAAGTAATATGCCTTAATAACTATTGTTATGGAGGAATCAGTGAATGGAAACATTCGATGATGATGGAGTACAATGATCAGTCAGGATTAATATGTTTACTTTTTGTGCGCCCTTTTTTGTATATATATAATATATGCTGTAGATTGAATATATAGTCAACAAATCATAATTCTGGCCACATAATATATATATATATATCTGTAATAACGGAAGCAGTTCAATGCCTCCCAATTTCGGCTACACCTTATGTTCTACTTCTAATATCCTTATGTTACTATATTTTATCATTATTTATCTTATTTGATTTTACTGTTACAAATAAATTATTTCCTTACTTTGGAAAAATCATCATAAAATATTGTTACTAATCGATAATGGCAAATCGATGTTTTTTTTTTTTTAAATAAATAATATTTAGATAGAATAATCTAAATCCAACATATTTAAACATTGTGAATATTTTGTCAGCCATTGTTCAATAGTTCCTGATAATTAACTGGATAAACCAGTTTCTTATTATATTCTATTATCCAGTTCTCAAATTATGCTTGTGAAATTTTGTAAAAACCTTGGAACATAATATTTATTTTAGTGTTCTTATCCATTAATTATGTTCATATTGCCGGTTTTGTCTCTCACATTATAAAGTATAATATATGTGAAGAATTGTTAATCCCTTTTGGGATAAATGGAGATAGAGAGAACTACAAACTATAAAGGTTAACTACACTTTATATATATATATATATATATAAGAAAGAACTATCTATTGATAGCACTCTGCTGATGAGTTTCCAGCAGTTCTCTGATCAGTCCCAACGGAAATTTCGAGGCTGGTGGCGATTCATTCGGTTTGAGAATTGTCAGGGAGGTTGTAGAGGCGATAGTTTGTACAGTGGAAAGAACAAAACTGAGAGAGTGAAAGGGAGGAAGGTGTGTGTTATTTACAGTATTTTGCCTTGGCGAATGTAAAAGGGATTTTGTACATGTGGAAAGAACAAAACTGAGAGAGTGAAAGGGAGGAAGGTGTGTGTTATTTACAGTATTTTGCCTTGGCGAATGTATTAAAGGGATGTTCTGGTCACCGTGGAGAAGTGAGTTTTATGACATAGTAAGTAAGGAGCGTCAATTTTATCTGTATTAGATGACCATGCTCAAACCAATATGGTGATCTGGAATCTTTTTGTGTCATAGCATGCATATTTTTGATGTTCCTGACCGAGTTTAGATTTTCATTCATCTTCAAGTTGACTTCAACTTAATGTTACTGTTACGCACTACACTTGTTGATTGTATGCAGGAGATTATAAGGTTACGTTACTACATATGTGTGTGAATGTGCATGTTTAATAATAACTCTATGGGAAAGTGGGTGGAGAAGAGAGAGAGAGAGAGAAACAAGAGAAGAGGAGAAAACTTCCGAATGGGAGATTATTCCAAGGTCAATTCTGGAATTAGAGTGTCATTGGGACTATAGCAACCCCTCTGTCGAAGTCAAAAAAGCTAGGTATCCAAGCGGTCACATGATTGGCCTAGAAACCCCCTTTATAGCCTACTGTTCTACGAAACCAGCAACGATAAAAGTTTTTTTCTAAAATACCTCTTCAGTAAAATATTTGGTTATATCATCTGTATAATATGAAAGTTTATAAATTAAATGTATTTACTAGAATTTCAAATTTGAAGAAAATTGATTCGTAATGAATGACTTTAATGCATAGGTTTTTTTAGTTTTTTGGAATAACACTAGTAGTTTCTCGATAACACTTGCCAGTGACTTTCATGAAACTTGAAGTGTTGCACCGATATAAACGTATAACGTTTATTTCAAATATTTATCCCGGAAAAGTTGATCTTTAAAGGGGTTCTAATGAGTCTGTGATGATAAATTGAAAATGTTAAGTAGGTTTCTTAATGTACTGGCACTCTCTTCTGGACCACAGTGTAATCACTTATCTATTGTCTGCTTGGTGTACATGTACCCCTATAACATTTGTATTTTTGTTTAGGCTATTATTATTATTCGGACGGATCAAGGCCCATGCTATCCAAAGTCCCACTTGGAACATATAGCTACTCCAAAGAAAACCAACACTAACCGGGCCTAGTACCAGACCCGGATCTAACCCACCTAAAATTCACAGCACTCCAAACAAATCGGACCATAACCTTAAAGTGAAATAGCCCTAGCCTTGCTACAGACATCCGTCCCGACCAAATGTCCTGAACCTCATTTTCTCACCACTCAAGCTGATATTATCGTTAATGGGTGGGTGTTTCTTTCTTCCGTTTCACCAACTCTACAAAAGGTGCCTAGCATGAGCCTCATAACGTAGAGGTGTCTCGTTAAACCGCACTGCCTGAACGGGACTCATCTACGTATCTGATAGAGACCCAGAAAGATACAGTAACAGCTTTGCCCGGACCCGCAATGAGCACTTTGGACAGCTGACAACACATTGAACTCATCCAGAATTATGAATGATGTGACACTGTCCATGTTTGGATGCTTGACAGACATGTGTCCAAAGATACACCAACACAGGCTCGGGATCATTGAAAGGGAGAGAGGCAAACCTATCTACTTCTCCCATAAGATTCTCATATGACCTGGTACCCAGACTAGAAGTATATCCTTAAAGGAAGAAATCTCTATTAGTCTTCTAGAAATAGTAGTCTTATAAATTCTAATAACAACTTGAAGAGGAAGACCCATGAACTCAGAGCTTTCAACGCAGCTTGACTATTCAAGCAGATACACACACCTTTTAAATTATCAGAGATATTTTCCTTGACACCCTGCTTCTCTTTGTGGTCATCGACCGGTTTCGGGCGTTCGCACATCATCACAGACTGTTTTTGTCAGTGTATCAATTGACAGCACTCCAAACAAATCGGACCACAAAGTCTTTCCACAGACATCCGGTCTCGTGAACCTCCTTGTGTTGAGTGAATCAACCAAATTTGCTATGTGCAAGTCTATGTTATCACACGGTTTTGCCTAAACATCCTGATGATGGGCGAACGCCCGAAACTGCACATAAAGAAGCACGCTATCAAGGAAATATCTCTGATGATTTCCAGCTCTGCGGAACCAACCACAAAAACTTTTAAATTACCTGCTCAACCTAAATACGCCAAGAATAGCATAAACCTCAGCCTGGAAAACAGTGGTTCATACCCCAAGAGGTCATGCCAAGTCATCTGCTGTCTCAAAATAGACCGCAGTTCCAGGCTTACCATCCACTCTGGAATCATCCGTGCTGCAATAGGAGATAATTATCAGGTATCCCACCAGACGGAGCCAATCATAACCAATTACGGACTTTTGAAGTATTTCCAAGTTAGGACTTTGAAGTATTTCCAAGTTAGAGAAAATTTGTTTATTTTATAATAAATGCAATAACTGCAGTAAGAGAAAGTCGTGTGATAGTTTCACAAGTTATAATTAGTGACGAGCCTCTCTTATATTTGCAAGCCATTTGACATGATAGTCAACGTGCTATGTGTTTCACAAAACATTATTCTCCGAAAGGTTACATGCTATTTGCTCCATTCAACTGTTAAAAGTGTATTCTAACAAACTAGAACACAAATCATTCTTAATATTTAATAATAGTAATAAAAGAGACGCTAATAAATGTAATTATAATTTAGAAAGATATATTTAGTGGGTAAGAAAGTGAGGTGAATGTAAAATATATTAAAATTGAAGCCAACACCCTGTTGGCTAGAGAAAGACCATTGGTGAATGGTAGAGGTCACGCCGTCTTACAAGCACACAATTAAATACTTCGTACATTGCATTTTTTTTTTGGTTTTGTTTTGTTTTCTGTTAAAACTCAAATAATAAACAAACAAATCGCCAATCTATTGTTCTTTAATTGACCTCATTCACCATTATTACGTATTTACTCACATTTATTTACTAACAATGTAATTTATATTGGCAATTTTAGTTTTCTTTATACTTTAACGAAACCTTATACCGTTAAGTCCAAACTGTTTTTTTCCGCCTCATTTGCAACATTAAAACTAGGGCTTCCCTGACCTTGAACAATTTGTAAACAAATTACTGGAATAACTTTCTATTTCCCTCAACATTATACTTCGTATTGAATTATTAAAAATAATTATTAATAATTCATCATTAAATCCAAGTACGCGGTTGTTTTTACTCATTTTTATTATTTATATTAACAATTATACATTTTTTTTTTTTTTTTTTTTTTTTTTTAATTTTAGTCAATAGCAAACATGTTACAAATGTGCTAAAATATTGTGTGCAAACTAAAAAAATAATATTTATATTTGGCTAACGTAAGAAGTTTCATGTGCAGCTTTATTGATTCTTGTTTTTTAAATCAACAATTTCTTTTTTAACTTTGGAAAATTTACTAAACATTCATAGTTCTGTTCAATATCTACTGCGATGAAAATGTTAATAGATTGGTGGTACAAAATAGGCATTTTTACCATTAAAGACGAAAACTTCTGATATTAGAATTAGAATGATGCAGGGGGGGCCTAAAACCCAGGCACCGCAGCCTCCCATTGAGGCTTATTGTGCCAACCCCTCGAAACCTAGTAGCGGAAGCCCCCCTCTTCATGAGGTCCAGAACCTTCCCCAGTAGTCCTTCTTGGAGTACGATTTCCACCGGTCTCAATGTGCCGAAGTTCTCGTACCGCAATCTACCTATTGCAATGCAATCAAACAGCAGGTGAGAGGCCGTCTCCTCCTCCTCCTGACACAGTCTACACAAGGACTCTATATCCACCAACCCCACCTTGTGCAGATGTTTTTTGAACCCGCCATGCCCAGTAAGCAGGCCCCGTTATCAGAGAAATCTGATACCTGTTAGTCCCAGGATGTCTCTGATCCTTCTTCTACTCAGCTCTGGCATTACCATTTTGCCGTGTTTTGCCCCAGTACTTAGCCTCCAGTGACGGTTATGCTCCCTCCGAGTCCATTCTCTCAGAGACACCCTCGCCATACTTTTGGCTACCCCTAGTGCAAAAGTTCTGATATAGTTTCATTAAATTGCTTTACTTGTGGGCCATAAAATTTCATATGATGCATGCAATTGTCGGCTTATTGGCCAGGTAGTTTCCAGGGTAAAAACACAAAGTATTTTTACTATGTCTTTTTATTTACACCCCACGTTTTGGTAAATATTATTTGCCATCTACAACAGGCTCACTATAAGGAAAGATTTACACAAAAAAAAAAAATTAGTAACTAGCAAAAGTAATAAATGAAAATAAAAATAAAATAACACCAACAAAAATAAATAAATAAATAGAATAGAGTATAAGTGATAATAATGAGGAGTTATATAGCAAAGTATGTTACAAACCTTAAAATATGTGAAGATTGAATATTATGGCATATTACAGTTGTGTCAATACTTGTGAGAGTGTAGCATCAGCGTAAGGTTGAAGTGTCCTCTTCACTGTTTGCCGAAACGTTGGGTTTTATAAAAGAAAAAAAAACAATGTAAACTGTAGTTTGTGTTTTAAACGTTTTTATTACTTTATCTAAATATTCTTAGAGGATGTATTGCGATCGTGCCAGATTTTCGAAATTGAGTTTTCACCCCTGAAATACACGTTTTGAGGTCTCCACAGTCCAAAAAAGTGGTTTTTAGAAAATGGTGTGTGTGTGAAAAGAATATCTCAAAAAAAGAAAAGTTGCAGGAAACTCTCAAACTTGGTATTCCATTTAGGTACTACTATCATGCTTCAGGCACGAAGATTTCGGGCAAAATCCATCAACCGGAAGTGCCATTTTACATGAATTTTTTGTTTTTTAAGTTTTTTTGTGATTGTAATAGGATCCAAAGAGAGGATCCGTAGCAGAGAAAGAGAGGGAAAAAAGACAGGACTACTCTCTCGAATTAGAATAGGAGAAACTACATAAATACAGCGACAGGAGATGGATATACAACAGTGTTCATACAACGGAGTTCACTCACCAGTCACAACGTGTCATTTTACCTTACCCTTTATCACTCTACCATAACTCTACCATTTTAAGTGTAAAGCCCAGACAATCAATGTCACTTTTTATATTATACAGTGTCCAGCCATATTTTGTTTGTTCATTCAAACCAGATCATTTCTCTCCTTCATCAATCCCATTATAGTGATTTTCTCATTTAATAACTTCAATGATTTTCTTTGATCTTGGAATATCAATTACACATACAAAGAGTACGTATATACTTTTATTTGATATATTTCTCCGGGAAAATTTATTTAAGGGCATTTTTGGGGGATAGATGGGGTTACGGTTTTCTCTAAACTGCTACTTCATTTGTTAAACAATTCTTTCATCTAAATAATATGATTTAGAATTAAATATGTTAAATATGTTGTCGAAATCATGAGTTTGAAGAAAATAGGATGACCGGAAGTGCGGCTTTACTCACTAGATTTTTCAGTTTTTGTGATTTTCTTTATTAATGCCGTCAGTTTTAAACACTAATTAGAATTGTAAGTGTGAAGAAAAATTGCCATTTCACACTAAGAGAAAATCGTGTGAGTGTTTCACACTAGATTTTTCTGATATTTCCAGAAAATTCAGAAACCAATATAGAATCAAACATTGCTTTAGAAAAGTCCGTTAAGGTTCTCACATTCATCATTACAAAAAGTGAAAAACAATGCCTACAAAAAACCAAAAACAAACAAGAATGTGCAGTAAATTAAAAAACGGTCAAAGCTATTTTGAATTTCATTAGTTTAATAAAAGAATTTATTTAACTGTATTGAATGTTTTCACTTTATAAAGGGCACGTGGAAAAGTAAATCAACAACAAAAGGTCTATCTTCAACGTGTCAAGCATGGATTTATTTCAATTTTTAGATAACCTATGGCATGAAGCTAATGAATGGATAATATTCTTGGTAATTATGACATGTAATAAGGAGATGCGTTATCATCAAAATAATATAATTGAATCATTACATTGATGACGTTATTCATATAGGACAGGAAATGGAATCGTTTAGGATTATATTTATCCCAACAAAAGAAATCTATAGCGATATCCTAATTTATAATGATAAATTTATTGTTCTTATGCATCATCCTTCAATGTAGCAAGAAATATGTCCAAAATCAGAGAAATTTTAGGCAAAGTGACAGTTGAGTTAAGGACATTTAGATTAGCGTATGAAAGGCATTATCAAAGAGAGAAGATCTCGCGAAGAAGATCCCAATTGAGTTTGTAGAAAGTTACTGAAGACGATTATCTTGAAAATAGATGTGAAGTGGAATGTGCCGACATCTTTCAGCAAGAAAGTGATCGGGAAGAGAAGAGACGACACCTCCGAGTCCTTTAATAATATTGATTCGACAACCAACTATCATAATGTTATGAAGAAATTTGGTGAGTATCGGTCATTCAATTATGCCAACGTTTCGACAGTGTTTCCTGTCTTTATCAAGGCTTTAATATACAATAGATAGCATTGAAGTGGTGGAGAATGTTTTGTGGAACTTGGAAACTTACATTTTAGACATCACAGAAACAGGAGCAAAGAAAATTAAGTAATACTTCTTCAATTTTTATTGCAGAAGTAACTGCCATAAATAAGTGCGCGGGTTTTGAATCCTTGTTAAAAGCACCAACTGTGGTAATTCTTTCGGGTAGAAAAAGCGTACTTACTAAATTAAAATACCCAGGACATAACGCTGCTTTCATTGTCCTAGAAACAATACATATTTTAAAAAATGCGGTTCGAAATGGCAAAATTTTATGTTTAATATGGATCAAGGGCCGGGCAATGAAATAGCAGAGTAGAAAGCAAAAGAGGCAAAAAAATCTTCTGGTTCATGATGCTGAAAGGTGTACACACTCCGATATACGGAATTATGCCAAACACGAATATTATAGAGAATGGTCGCTAGAATATGAGAGATCAAAAATCCTCAATGGTAAACTTTATACTGCCCTACAACTAACTATACCGGTAAAAACCATGGTTCCTTAACCATAACGAAAGTAGATGGTTCCTCACAACACTGGTCGGACTAAGTTTCAATCTTTCATAACTCTTCTCGTCATCATTTATCCCGAATAGGTATTTCGACATCCTGTCCTAATCTGTACTTGCCCATCGGAAACGATCATCAACGCCAACCATCTGATCCTTGATTGCATTAGTTATCAGAAAGATTGGGGAAAATTATGGTATGTTATAAAACCAAAAATATTATATAAAACCCATATTATTATAAAACCAAAAATGTACACAACCAGCCAACCTACATAGTATCCTATCAAACCCAAATGAGGAATTATATATTTAGCTATCCTTCAACTTTATCAGAATCAATAATATTTTTCTCTAAAATAAACCCATATATAACCTATAATATAACAGTTATTAAAATAATCAATATAAAAAAAAAAAAATTACCAAAACCAATCAGAGATAACAATAACAATCGTATGCCCCCAAAATGAGAACATCTTTGGCTAATCTGCTAAGATAGGAGGTAAAAAAAAAAAAAAAAATTAAAATTTACTAGTTACTTGTGTTAAATCATTTACAGAAAGGAAAAAAAATCTTTTACAACATCTTCAAGACTATCTATAATTATTAAAACCTTGATAAAGGCAGGAAACTCTGTCGAAACGTTGGCATAATTGAATATTTCATTCTTGACCGATCCTCACCAAATTTTTTCATAACATAATTCATCAACGGTCAACAAGTACTTTTTTATTAAACCATCATAACTTCAATAAAAAATCATCGAATTTTAATCTTTACCTTTTAACAAACGATTTGATAGCATTTCTACGCTGATCTAGACGATAAAAAACGCTTGCATGTAACATTTCTACTTTATTAATTTATTTATTAATAAAGGGATATTAAATGTATTATCTCTGAATTTAGTTCGAGGGTAGAAAGAAATAACATAGGCAACATAGCCTATGCAAATAGCATTCCAAATAATCGTTGAATATCGTTTTTCAAAAACTAGGAAGTCTATTCAGTAACGTCACACTTCCGGTTAACTAATTTACTTCAAATATGGGATTCTAGTAAATTGTAATATCCCTTCATATTACATAGGTGAACCGTACATTATACCGAAGTGATACTTTAAAGTTTATGTTGCTGCTCTTCCACAAATCAACAACAACAACAAAAAAACAATTTTCCCAGAAAAATGCTTCAAATAAAAGATCAATGTTAGAGGGGTTAGTGTAGCTAAACGGTATAACAACATTGAACTTCCTGAGCTTTTTTTCGTTTCTGAAATATTTTATTCACACAAACACATGCAGACAATTCACTGAAAACATGTTTTTCACACTCCGGGATCTCACAACATATACTTCAAGTGAAAAATAATTTCTAAAACTTTACATACTTTCTCCTACATGTAAGAGAATGCAAAAAAAAAAAGATTTAATTTGGTTAAAAAATATCTGGTACTTGGAAATCCTTGATGCAAGTTTCAGTTAAAATCTTTTCTCGCAACTACCGTTTTCGGAATATTTCCGCCTAAGTTTTACGAATTTCCTCAAATTTCTGGTATTTTATCCATCGTAGCATGCATATTGATTTTGTTCCTGACCGGTTTCGGATTTTCATCCATTGTCAGAGTAAATTCACCAAGTTCATGTAGAGAATTCACTTCAACGTAATGTTTCTCTTAGACTCACACTTGTTACTTTCTCTTACTCCTAGTAAGAGGAAGTATTGTAATCGTGTCAAATTTTCGATATCGAGTTTTCACCGGAAATATCCGTTTTGAGGTCCCCTGAGTACAAAAAAGTGGTTTTTAGCGAATGGTCTGTATGTGTGTGTGTGTGTGTGTGTGTGTGTGTGTGTGTATGTAGTGAACAGCATAGCTCAAAAACGACAACGAGAAAGTTCAAACTTGATATTACGTTTAGGTATCACCATGGGATCCAGGTGCGTTTATGAGTGTCATATTCCTCACCGGAGTACCACTTTACGAGTTTTTTTTGTTTTACGTTTTGCAATTTTCTCAAAAAGTCTCCGAAGATTTTCTTTAAACTTGGTATATCCTACACATACAAAGAGCTACAACTTTTATTTGAAATATTTCTCCAGGAAAATTCATTTAAGGCACTTCTGGGGGAGGGGTGGGGTTAGGTTTTCATCTTAACTGCTGTTTCAGTATATTAGACAATTCTGTCATCTAAATAATGTTAATTAGAATTAAATATGTTGTTGAAATTCCGAGTTTGAAAAAAAATAGATACCCGGAAGTGCGTTTTTACTGAAATATAATTTTCAGTTTTCTGGTATTTTCTCGAAAATGGCTCCAACGATTTTCTTTAAACCAGCGTTGTTAACTATACATATAAAGAGCTACAACTTTTATTTGAAACTTTTCCCCTGATAAATTCATTTAAGGGGACTTTTGGGGGGAGGGGGGTTATGTTTTTCTTTAAAATGCTATCACAGTTGATTATACAATTCTGTCATCCCAATTGAAATAACTAGAAATTAATATATGACCCAAATTCCGAGTTTCAAGGAAATTAGTAAACCGGACAGTTTTACTGGACAGTGTTTTCACTTTTCGACGAATTTCATTAAATTTGGTACACTAACTATAAAATTTGTCAATTATAATTTTGAGTACTGGAGTAAGAGCAAGTTGTGTGAGTGTTTCACACCAG